>CM030367.1:182994894-183145948 GCA_017893485.1 Hemerocallis citrina
AAGCTTACTTTAACCCATAAATAGATCATTGCAGTTTACACACATTTCCAGCATCCTTTGGAGTGATAAAACCCTCTGGATGTGTCATGTACACATCCTCGAGAAGATTACCATTGAGGAAAGCTATTTTGACATCCATTTGCCAGATTTCATAATCGTGATATGCTGCAATAGTAAGAAAGATCCGAATGGATTTAAGTATGACAACTGGAAAAAAAGTCTCATCATAGTCTACACCATGAACTTGTTTGAAATCTTTAGCCACCAACCGTCCCTTAAAGGTTTGCACGTTACCATCCATGTCATTTTTTTTTGAAAACCCTTTTACACCCAATAGGTTTTACCTCTTCAGGCGAGTCTACCAAGGTCCATACTTGGTTGGCACACATGGATTCCATCTCAGATCTCATGGCTTCAAGCCATTTCTCAGAGCCTGGACCTTGTACAGCTTCCTCATAAGTCGTAGGCTCATCTTGACCCATGAGCAATACATCACCATGTTGAGTCACGAGAAATCCATATCTCTCAGGTTGATGAGGTATCCTACTAGACTTACGTAGGCCTTGTGCTACTTCAGTAGGTTGTTGTTCCACAATGATTTGTGGAGCTTGCTCCATTTCCACAATTGGTTCGCTGCTACTTTGTGAAGTTTGAATTTCTTCAAATTTTATCATTCTCCATCTGGTTCTCTTGGATACGAACTCTCTCTCTAGGAACACAATAGTCCGTGCAAAAAATACTTTGCCTTCATTGGGATTATAGAAATAGTATCTCTTGGTTTCCTTGGGATATCCTACAAAGAAGCACTTATCAGATTTGAGACCATATTTATCTGATACTTGGTGCCTTACATAGGATTCACAACCCCAAATCTTCATAAATGACACACTAGAACGCCTCCCAATCCATATCTCATATGATGTCTCTTGAACCATTTTAGATGGAACACGGTTAAGTATGAAAGCAGCTATTAATAGAGCATATCCCCAGAAAGAGCTTGGAAGGTCTGCATGAATCATCGTAGATCGAACCATGTCTAACAAGGTTCGGTTTCTCCTCTCAGAGACACCATTCCATTGCGGTGTTCCAGGAGGAGTGAGTTGAAGTATTATCCCCCACTCTTTTAGATGGTCCTCAAATACTTGGCTTAAGTACTCACCACCTAGATTTGATTGAAGGGCTTTAATACTTTTACCAAGTTGGGTTTTGTACCTCATTCTTGAATTCTTTGAACTTTTCAAATGATTCTGATTTATTCATCATATACACACACCCATATCTACTGAAATTATCAGTGAATGTAATGAAGTACTGAAAACCTCATCTAGCCAATGTGTTGAAAGGTCAGCATACATCACTATGTATGAAAACTAAAAGATCATTATCTCTTTCACATTTTCCAGTGAATGGAGCTTTTTTCATCTTGCCCAACAAACAAAGTTCACATACCTCATATGATTCAAAATCAAATGAGTCCAAGAATCCATCTTTATGGAGTTTGGATATGCGGTTCTCATTTATGTGGCCCAGACGACAATGCCAGAGGTAAGTTGGGTTTGTACCATTTGATTTGAACCTCTTAGTATATATATTATAGACAGGCATTTCGAGGTCGAGAATATAAAGTTCATTACTCAATTGTGCACTAGCATAACAGATATCATTCAAATAAATTAAACAACTTTTGTCCTTTATTATAAATGAAAAAACATTCTTGTCCAAACAAGAAATAGAAATAATATTCCTACTTATAGCAGATACAAAATAACAGTTCTCTAACTCAGTGACAAGCCCAGTGGGCAATGATAAATGACAAGTTTCTATAGCTAAAGTAGAAAATTTTGCTGCATTTCCAACTCATGGTCAACTTCGCCCTTAGCCAATGGTCTACTCCTTTTGAGATCCTGCATATTTACACAAATGTGAGATCCACATCCAGTATCTAATACCCAAGGTGCAGATGTAGATAAATTGAATTCTATAACAAAAATACCTATAGTGGAAGTCTCACTTCCTTCTTCTTAAGCTCCTCCAGGTACTTATGCCAGTTCCTCTTCCAATGTCCGGTCTCACTACAGTGGAAGCATGTGCCATCCTTGGACACCTTACCCTTATGTTTCAAGGCAGAAGTGTTGAGCTTGAAATTCCCTTTCCCCTTCCCCTTGCCCTTGGATTTCCTAATATGCTTTTTGCCCTTGGCCTTACCTTTGGCCTGTTGGACCATCATAGTAAACTCTTTCCCTTACTAATATTCTGTTCAACAGTTCTCAACATGCTTTAGTTTCGGCAAAGGTTTATCAATTTAATTCATGTTGTAGTTCTTGATGAATTGACTATAACTTTTCGGTAACGATTGCAGGACCAAGTCAGTGACCAACTCTTGACCTAAAGGAAAACCAAGCCTTTCAAGGTTCTCTATGTACCTAATCATCTTGAGCACATGAGTTCCAACAGGGCTTTCTTCTGCCAGTTTGCACTGAAACAATGCCTTTGAGACTTCAAACCTTTCATGCCTAGCATACTCTTAATAGAGCCTCTTGAGGTGTACGGTCATATCGTAGACATCCATCTTCTCATGTTGCTTCTGAAGCTTAGAGTTCATGGTGGCTAGCATGAGACAACCAACGTCCAAGGTGTCATCTTGATGCTTCTTACATCCTTTTCGGTGAGAGGGGCACTTGCAGCAGGTGGCTTAGGAATTGGCTGCTCTAGGACATACAGTTTTTTCTCATGCCTGAGAATTATCCTCAGATTCTTGTACCAATCTAGAAAAATTTTCCCAGACAATTTGTCCTTCTCAATGACAAATCACAATGATAAGTTATTTGATGTGTTGGATGTCATAGTAATCAATCAACAGAAAAATGCAAAGTAAATATCATTTCATTGAAATATTGAACAGAAATATGCAAAGTATGTATCATGACAATGAAATATTTAATAAAGACTTTTATTAAATACACCTCATACTATTTTTATTCAAATCAACGACCCTCATCATGACTCGAAAAATCCCATCATAAGATTTTCTAGTATGCCAAAATCCATATTTCACCTAGTTCTGAGTCAGCTTTGACTGATCACCCAAAATTCAGTTATTTAGTTAGGGAACACTTCCCAATTACATTGTATGCAATTCTTGGATAGTTGGGTTAATAACACTTATTCTAATCTATCTAATAAACTAAAGCCCAACTCTATGCCTCTAAACTTTCAATCCTATTGAAATAGCCTAGTTAAGTCAGACCCAATGGTTGACCCAATGGTTGGAAATTAAATATTACTTTTATCTCATCGCGTCTCACTAGGATAAATAAAGGCACTCTACTTTGGCAGATCTACACTTAATCGATCCTAGTCTAGACGAGTGCCACACACTGGAAGACATCTTATTGTGACTTAATATTTACTTTGAGGGATTTTGTTATTTTATTAATTGATCTCGCCATTTATCATCCATTAGCATACAACTAAAACAATGTATCTCATACAAAAATAAAAGCATAAAATATATGTGACATGGTTGTGGCCCTAACACATTGATTCTCAAAAGCCAATGAAAGTATCAAAAACTAAACGAAGGGATTATACCGTCTTCTCCAAGCAGCTTCTCAATCTTGTCCTTATATGGTTTCCTATTCCTTGTCTCCTCAGTGAGATTACATTTACATATAAAGAAAGAATGTACAATCGGTGTGTAGAGAGAAATGATTACATTGAGAATGTAGAGAGAAAGGCACGACACGCAGGCCGTATTCAAAATATCAAATATAAAAAATACACCATAGAACTAAACCATGCATCACAGAATTGAGGCCAAAACCACGCACCATGTATCACATAACGTAATAAACAAAGAATGTGTTGTTATGATTTTATTTAGTTTATTTATAAAGGGATTGATTTTCGGGGAATCAATATTGCCCTACACAGAGTTGGCACGGGGGTCCTGCTGCCTGGTCAGCGGGGGAGGGCGAAGGGGAGGCCGCCCCTTGTGGGGTCACGGGACAGCACGCCGGAGCAAAAATTTGTCTCATATCCCCTTGCCACCGCCAAAGTATGAACTCTTCATGTTTTAAGAAACCCTAATGCCACTGCAAACGACGTAGGTGCATGAACTCTTCATGCTTTAAGAAACCCTAACATCACTGCAAAGCACATCTTACTGCTTCAGGGTTTTTAATGGTTCCAAGCCGAGAGCTACCCTGGTATGGCATCTATGTTAACAACTAACACATAAACGAATCATTATATTGCAACTGTTGCAAAAATTATTGAGCACAGCCATAATTTGAGCACGGCCATGCATTTTGCAGTCTCACCCAAACAAGGGGCTCTTAGATACCGCTTGTGTTATGTAAGAGGGATAAATCCTATCATGTCACTCACATCCCTCCGCATGATTTGTAGTATATCCAATAGTCAACTTTATAATCACCTTATTACATGCAATATTTAACGACATTAAAACATACAGCTTCTCATGTAGGAAACTATAGTGACTTCAAGTCAAAGGACTATGTACACCATGGTCACTGTGAGAACCGCTTATGACACTCACGTAACGATCCATGCAGCGTTCTCATGGTGGGTCTGTCCAGTACATTATTACTCTAATATGCATCCATGTGAAGACGTGATATCTCATATCCATAACCCATGAGATATGATCATCTGTCTACGCACATACTAGTCTCTATGTATTATTATTGTTCTAATTCACAATAATATATGATTAGGGACATTTAAGAATAGTGTTCTGATTACAACAAATTAGATCTCACAATCAAGTCATGCACTTGATATCCTATGGTATTGAATCTACTATTTTAATGACTTTATTATGTTTATTTAATCACAATAAATAACATAATAAAGGAAATGCCTCATATATGAAATAAATATTATGATACAATGTAAACTAGTAATGTCAATACACAACTGACCTCAAGAGCATACACCAACAGGGTGTACTAAAAATTATGTGGAGGGATGTGAGTGACTTAGATAGAATTTGTCCCTCTTACATAACATGAGCGATATCTATGTGCCCCTTGATTGAATGAGACTGCAAAATATATAGTCGTACTCAAATGAGTCAATATGAGATATTGATCTCATTTGTTTTAGTAAGTCTACTCAGACATCAAGAAACCATAGATTGAACTATACAAGGGTGACACGCTCTCTGCCTTGTGGTCAATTAAGATATTTGGACAAAGTGATTAGACTATATGGTAACATTGGTCAAATCATTGATATTTCCGTTACTTGAGTAGCATTGATGTATTTCTAGATACCGCTCACTATTTGTAATACTCGAATATGATTTTATTATTACTGTCAACGTAATGAGAACCTACAGGGTCACACACTTAGAATGTATCGAAATTGAGATTTAAATTCATAAGATGAATTTAACTAGAGATCCAAGTAAGACTTGGACTCCTGACGTTGGTTGGACATTTAATTATATTAAATGGGCCGACTAAAGTTCAATGGCCCACACACGAATCTGATCCAGGTCAGATTGTGAGTCCAACAACCTCATTACTCTCTTAGGGTTGGTTTTCTACACTTATATATAATATGTATTTGTGGGAAAGACACAAGAAAAAACCCTAGCCGTTACAGTTAGTAAGAGAGAGAGATCGTGAGGAAGAACATCCCCTTCCCGCAGCTAGCACCGCAGTATGAGGGAGAGTCATTTCTGTTCCGTTCGTGTGGATACCGTAGAGACGTCACAATATTGTAGTGCTGTGATCGCCATACTGTGGAGACAGCCTATCCATCTTTAAGGTATAATTCCTAAACACAATTTATGGTTTTCACATAGATCCATGGCTAGGTTTCGATATTTTTGTATTTTCTCGTTGTGTATTTAATTGTGATTGCATTCGATACCTAACACATAATCCATACCTAAACATAAATGGACACATATTCAAGTCATTAACTACTCACAAGAATAACCTATGGATACATATAAAACATATGATTATAAAAATACATTCAAATTAGAATGTATATTGGATAGCTTGAAAATACGTCGTGGATGAAGAATTGAAATGACTATGAACAATGTTGGAGAGGGAGAGGGAGAGGGAGAGGGAGGTAGGAGATATGAAGTTTAAAAGGAAACAAGTGTGCGATTTTAGGTTTTAGGGTTTTAGGGGTTTGGGTTTGGATTTGGAGGGGGGGGGGGATAAATAGATCTAAAGTGAAATGAGAAGGAAAAGAGGGTGTCACTATTTATATGCAATCATTATTATAACTGATGCGGTTGTTGGGGATAGCGGCATCTCTTATAAGATTTTTTCACACGTATAATTTTTTTCCAAGTTAGAGAGTACACAATTGGGATGAAGTTAATTGATGTCGTTACTCCAAATAGTGGCATGTGAATTTTTTTAAGAGATGCCGCTATTAGAAACAACGGCATATAATTAACCTATGCCGGTATTTCCAATAGTGGTTAATACTGACGTGTCCAAAACTTGGTTAGTTGGGTAAATATTTTCGAAAGTGGTTCAGATTGGTCACTATTTTGAAATAGTGGGTCAGTACAGAAAAAATCGTTTAACTAAGAGGGTAAAGAGAGAGGGAGAGGGAGATGGGGAGAGAGAGAGCACGGGCTCCTAAAAATTCAGTTATTTTTTTAAAATATAAATGCAAAATTCTGAAGCTTCACTGCAACTTTGGAATTATAATCTTCATAAATATCTATGATATATCTATATATTTATAGTTTATATACTAGACAACAATTCTTTACTATTTTAATGGGAGAGTTGGGGTTTGTAATCAAACAAACCCTAACTTTGTAACTAAACAAACTCGTGCAATACACATCCAAACTAAAACCAGCAATATATACGTGTACCGCATGTGTCACCAAATCAAAACATTCAAATATAAACTATTTCTTTTTTTATTCTATATATATTCATTTAATTTAATGACTATACTTTTAGTAGGCGTGCATCGCACGCACATTATACTAGTAATGATATATGCATAAGTTTTACTTCACAGGTGAAGTAGCACAATTCCGAATCACCCATGTATAATATAAAAACTTAAATAAATATATGTGTTGAGCTGGTAGGTCACCTACTATACTTGAAACATTGAAAACATTAGGCGTGGCAATCGGGTCGGGTCGACTCGCGACCCTCTACATTCAAACTTGTAACACCCCTTAAAATTGAGTAATGACAATTTTGCCCACGCGTGTTACGTACGTGTATTTTGTACCGTTACGAATAATATTCGTAACGTATTTTTATATAATGTCATATTCTGATTATTTATATGTTTTCCGTTTTCTCAAAACTCATTTAATCTTATTTTTAGCCAACTCAAACATTTATTTTAATCCTTGCGTTTATACGTACATTGCACGTGTTTTTAATACACGTTTCCATTTTGTATGTTTTACCGTTACGTGAAATATCCGTAACATTATTGTTCTACGTAATTTGTATTTTGACTGTTTTTCATTCTATCAAATTAATTTTAAATATTTAGCATGTGTATTGCACGTAAATTTTTATGTGCATGTTATTTCTAAAATTTTCTAAGATATCATGTACAATTTTTCTTCTCATTTTACTCACATTTGTATTATTTATTTTTTTAAAAAATTCCATAGGCCTAATCTATTTTAAAAACCCATTAGAAACTAATTGCAAAAGAAAGGCCCATGATTTTATTCTACATTTTAAATGTACATTTTTAAAATCTACACACTTGTCACATAACAAACATATACAAATGGATTATAAACAAATAATTAAAGAATGGGAAGTGTGCACATGTGGGAAATTCGAAGGGTTTTGGCCATGCATATGAAGGGGAAGAGGTGGGGGTTTGTGTAGTAATGGTGAGTGGGTGATTAATTTTGTTAATGAGTATTTAATTTTGGGTAATGGATGTTTCTTCATTCACACATTTGACCCTATAAATAGCCCCTTCTATTTCATGAACAATGCACAAAAAACAAAAGAATCAAAACAAAAGAGAAGAAACAAAAGAGAAGAAAGAAAGAGAGAAAAGAAAGAGAGTGCTTGGATTTCTTCAAGGAGGAGGGCTTGAGCTTTGCTTTGCTAGGAGGAGAAGGCTAGCATCTTGTTGGAGCTAGGAGCAACATCCAAGGAGTCTTCTTCTATTTTTCCTTCTTCAACTAAGGTGGGCGACTTCTTGAATTTTCTAAAATATAGTATCATGCATGTGTAGGAAAAATTTATATATAAAATTGATTATACATATGAGTAGTGGTTAATTTGTGATGGTGATATTTAAAATGGAAATGCATGCTAATTGAAAGATTGTCATGTAGATAAGTTGAAATGATGTTGTTTGGGTGTATGGTAATACATTATGATTAGATTAAATGAATTGGATATAAATTTGTACACAAAGTTGCTAAATCATGCAAAGAAAGTTACTGTTTTGAGTTTTGAAAATCATGTTTAATAAAATAGTTGGAATATAGAACTAAAACTTTTTTGGGAGCATCTTGTATATGTTAGGAGCATCTCTTTAAATTTTTATAAGATTTGGATGTTGTTTACTATTTTAATAAAATCTAAACTTAGAACTAGTTGGTAGTTGACCAGTTGCTGAAAATCTATACATATTCCGGTTTTTTATCATTTCAGCATTGTAGATGAAGTAATTTGAGAAAAGTCAAAACAAAGAATTTGAAGTAGACTCATTAACCTTTCTGTAAAGTTAGAAATCAAATTTTCATAAAGAATTGAAATTGTAATGAATTTTACAAGACTGAACAAGTGGCAGTATTTCAATATTTCGACCCTACTATAGATTTCGAAGAATTCAGGGTTATAGATACAATATTTTGGAGAAACTTATAAGTAAGAAATTGTAGTAGACTTGTATACCTTTATTTTGATCTAAATAACACAAAGTTTCGTGACGTATGCAATTTTCTATAATTTTTACAAGAGGCATGAACTGCAGTTTTCTGGTTTTGAACTTACTGTTTTACAAATGAATCTAGATGAAATAATTGAGAATTATTCTAAGTGTTTTTAACTACAAAGTTATAGTAGAATCTTTTATGGGAATAATGAATCTATATTTTGAATAGAATTGAGATATATAATGGAAATATGAGTAAATATGAAAGGGTTTTTATTGATCAAAATGAACTTTGTATTTGGAATATATTCTTGAAGAATAGATATATATGAAAATGAGCTTTTTTTAATTAAAGGGACTTGGTAATGAATTGTTGGTTGTGTGATAAACCAAGAAGTGTATACTTCATGACTAGTAAATGAGAATGAATAAACGGATTTGAATGAAATATGAATACATGAACATGAGTTATAAGGGTATGAGTACCTCAAGTTATTGAACATAAAAAGATGTTGATTCTATAGGCTTAGTGAGATCCAGGTACCGGCAAGTGTTGAAAATGATTATTAATTTTGAGAAAAGGCCAATATGGGCTATCATTGTCGGTATTTTTGTATAAGTCCGGTAAGGGGGTAATCTAGCTCTAATGGTATAATTTATTCATGTTTAAACTTAAGGATTAGGCAGTAAGGGGAGATGTAACAAAACTTGGGCAAACATAAGTGGGGTGTGTTTATATAGTCGGGCGGTAAATTCCGGGACTATAGATCCAATCGGGCGGTGGATTCTGGGACTGTGGTTGCTTGCGGAGTGAGATGAGCCTTAATTAAATCTGGGATTATGATTGATTGGGTGGTGGATTCTAGGATCATGATTAGTTGGGCGGATATGAGGCAGATCTCCAATGTATTCTGGGGCTAGAGCGACACTTGCGAGATGTTCGCACGACGAGGATTCTGTATAGTCGGGCGGTGGATTTCGGGACTAAAATCCATACTCGTGGAATGTCTAAACCTTATTTTGTTACCGTAGTAGGATTTCATGACGAGGGATTTAACCCTATAATGTGGAGTACGTAGATGCTTGCCCCCGGACCTATGTAGGATAGGGTGCATAGAATCCGAACAAGTATGCATTAGTGTCATAGTAGTGTAATATCTGCATTAGGTATTAAGTTATATCATACACTGACATGTTTAGGATAGTCACTCTTTACACTTTTATATGCATTCAAGTTTGTGTTTGCTAAAGTAAGAGATTTCGTTACAATACAGTATAGAGAGGATCGTTGTTTATAACATTGCGTCGGTTATACGCAACTGTGTGCCCACAGATTTCCAGTGCAGGGATTGATTGGATTGGCAAGGAATTAAAGACGGTTGATGATAAAGATTATATTCATGATTAAAGTTGCTGATATTAAAGTTGTATTTCATATTGTATTTTATTTAACTTCCACTGTGTAACTCTGTAATAAACTATGTGTATAAAGAAAGTTTTAATTTCCTTGTAAAATTGTACGAAATGAATTAAAAGATCCTGTTGTACTACGAATTACATGTAAATGGAATTCGGGGTGTTACAAAACCAGCTCGCGCTAGACCCGGTTCGGGTTCGGGTGGAACCCAAAAACCTAAACGACACATTAATCGACACATTCAAAATGTATACAAGGGTCTATTACAAGACCAACCCGGCCAACAAAAAATCCACCCTATGACCGGACATGTAGATAGCCACCCATATGATCCCAAAAATGTTTGATGGAAATTTCCTAACTAGTTATTAAGGAGGAGTTATCTTTTTTCCTATTTTGATAGTAGGAACTTAGAGGCATTAAACCAAAATGCACTAAATCCATATTTTAGAAGAATTCCTAGAAATACACTTAAATATGATTGTTTTAAACTTTACAACGAAATGAGAGACGGTTTAATTGCACTTTTGTATAGTTTAACTTGTAGAGTATCGTTAACTTCCGATTATTCGAAAGGTTATAACGATATTCTAATGATGGGCATAACTTGTCATTGGGTCAATAGTGATTGGATGATTCAAAAGAGGATCTTATCACTTGCGGCTTTGCTGTATCCCTATAGTGGTTTAGTAATTACACATCGTATTTTTAGAAGTTTGTGATATCTTTCATATTCGTGATAATTTTTTTAATTAGTTTTGATAATGCATCTAACAGCAATTCTTCGATTAATACATTAAAAACACAATTAGCTCCTCCATATTTAGAAATTTATCATGTTAGATGTGCATGTCATGATGCATTGAAAATAGACGAACTATTTGTGCATCATTAGAAATTGTGTACATTTTATCGCTTTAAGTGGCCCTATGCTTCTACAATTTAAAGAATGGAGTAAGCGTAAGGGTATAAATTTTAGAAAATTTCTAAAAGATGTTAAACACCGATGGAACTCTACTTTTAATTTATTAAATGTTGTTATTCAATATAAAGAGTGTATACATGATTTTTGTCTTGGAAAAATATGAAACTTTTTCAAATAACTCCCGAATCATGGTATTATGCCGAATCTTTGTTACGATTTTAGAACCTTCTAAAATCGCGATTTTGAAATTTTCAAATCTTATGATTCCATTTCTAGTAGTATTTTTATTTCACTAATTGCTATGATGCAAACTATTCAAGAAATGATTGATGACATTTATATTGGTCATATTGTTAAACCCGCATACATTAAATTTTTGAAGTATTTTAGTCCTCCTCCTATATTGTATTATATTGCTACAGTTATGGATCCTCGTATCAAATTAGCAGGTACGAGGAGTTTCATTAAAACATTTTTTACTTTACTTAGAGATGAATCTGAAATTTATTTGCGACGAATTTTTAGTTAGCTTTGAATCGACATTGAATAACTTGTATAATTATTATGATAGAACTTTTACATACAGTAGTACAACTAGTATAGTTACTACTTCTTCTTCTACTTCTAGAGGTAAGAGTAAGAGTAAATTTGACGATGCCACTTTTAATTTACTTGCTCAAATTCAATCAAAAAACCTAGGACTAATCAATTTAATGAATTAAATTGGTATAATTAACAAGTTTTAATGCTAAGATTGATGTGCTACAATGGTGGAAAGAACATGAACATGTTTATAATATTATTAAACATATGGTTAAAGATCTACTAACTCCTCATGTCTCTACAGTTGCTTCAGAAAGTGCATTTTCTAAAAGTGGCATGGTTCTAACAGATTACAGGAATCACTTGAAGTCTCAATCGTTGGAGATGCTCATGTGCATGAAAGATTGGATGAAGGTTGCAGATAGGATTCAAGGAATCGGGGTCGACACGTCAACAAGTGGAAGCAACTCGCCTGACGACCAACAACAACATTAGCAAATTGAATACCAACAACATTTAGCAAATTGTATAAAAAAAAATTATAAAAAAATCATAGAAGTTCAAATGAATTATATATACAATTTTCTTTCACACTTTCACTCTGCGACTCTTATTACAATTATATATATATATATATATATATATATATATATATATATATATATATATATATATATATATATATATATATATATATATATATATGGAAAATGCTCCATTGAAAACGGGTTTGTTTTCACGGGTTGAAAAACAACGATCTAAGCCATTGGATTGCTCTTGATCGTGATCAGCAGCTCAGATCGCTGTCGCCCATCACCCAATATCACTTAAGTGGCGGAGGGTTAATTTAAGAATTTCGTCCCAAATAACTCTTCGCCTCTTTCACTCTAAAAAAATGAATGAACCTACCGTTGTTAGGAACAACGGCCTAGGTTATAAAAAATCGAATCATAGGCCGTTGTTCCAAACAACGGCCTATGATTCAATTTTATAACCTAGGTCGTTGTTCCCAACAACGGCCTAGGCTATAAAATTTCACGGAAGTCGAGCTGCTTCGCTACGGCGCGGTGCGCCTGCACCCCTTCCGGGGCAGTCTTCGACGCGACTCGCTTCCTCTTCTTCGGGGCTTTGCTGCTCAGGGACCCACGCTGTGACACCAAGTCTTCGAAGTCCATTGACTCTGCCGAAGAAAAAGAGTTAGGAAAAAAAAACACTTTGCAACATGATATAAAAGAAAAAAAGGGAATAAAGCCGTACTGGGGTTAATCGAGCTAAGACCCCCCCGGAATAGCGCCTCCTCAGTCAGGTCCTTCCAATCATACTTCAGACGATCGAGTAGCGTTCGAACCATCTCCTCCTCCTCGGTATTGAGGGTTAGGCTTTACTTTACCTTCTTTGGCACTGAATCAATCCAAGCTGTGGGGATCCCCCATGGCATCGGGCTTCGGATTAAGAAATACTTATCTTTCCAGTGTTTGATGGAGTCCGGACAGCTGACCAACTTCGTCCTGAACCTCGGAGCCAAGTAGAATTGGTATACGTCCTTGTGTTGTTGATGCATCCGGTACACGGTTCGGAGAACACTCAGCCTCGGCTCGAGACTCGCTGCCTGACAGTGCAAGATGAACCCGTTTATCAGCCTCTACACATTCGGCACATACTGAACGGGGCTGACATGGAACCACCTCAGCACCTCGATAACAAAGGGGTGCAGTGGGAGCCGAACCCCTGCCAAGAACGCGTCGACCAACCAGAAGCACGTGTCGACGGGCAACGGCGAGTTGGCCCTCACCCCTGGCCCGGGGAGCATCAAGTCGAACTCCCGCGTGATCTGGAAGCATACCCTAATATTCGCCAAATCTTCCTCGGTAAGGATGGTGATCATCTCGTCCACTTCAGACATCTTTCTAGCCTCGTTCTCCTCAAAGCTCCGAGCCATCCCATACATTATCCACTCCGCTTGGTCCCCCGGAAGCTCTCAAACCCTCGGCAGTCCTGTTAGGACCCTAGGCAACCTTCCGAACTCACCCATCCTCCGATCTTCTTCGATTCTCGTCTCAACAACCACCGAAGTCTACCCAACAACGGCCTTGCCTTTATCGATTGGGGGGACCTGACTAGAGGAGGCCTCTGGCACGAGAAGAGGGGAGGTCTCCTTCGTCGAAGGCTCGATAGACATTTTCAAAAAGCGAAAGTAAACTAAGTATGGAGTTACCTTGATTTGACAGCAACGGTCGGAAAACTCGCCGAAAGACAGTGAAAACTCGCCGGAAGCTCTCACAGAGTGAAATTCTCGCCTGAGTAAAAAATGAGTGAAATGAGCAAATGACTGAGGGGTGAAGATTTATAGGGAGTGAGATTGGCGGCACACCTACCGAGACAAAAGGCCCCCAGGTGCATGAAAGCCCGTCCCATTAGTGAAGAAACGCAAGAAAATGCGTTGACCATTCAATGCAGTCTGGGACCCACAGGCCACGTGGCGCTCTCCTATTCGTCCCCAAACTTGATTGCCACCGACGTCAAAACACAAGAAAATGCATTGACCAGTCAACGGGATCTGGGACCCACTCGCCACGTGGCACTCTCCTATTCGTCCCCGAGGTCGATTGCCACCGATGTCGAATCGCAAGAAAATGCATTGACCAGTCAATGGGGTCTGTGACCCACTCGCCACGTGGCGCTCTCCTATTCGTCCCCGAGGTCGATTGCCACTGACGTCAAAATGCAAGAAAATGTGTTGACCAGTCAATGGGGTTCGGGACCCACTAGCCACGTGGTGCTCTCCTATTCGTCCCCGAACTCGATTGCCACCGACGTCGAAACGCAAGAAAATTTGTTGACCAATCAACGGGGTCTGGGACCCACTGGCCATGTGGCGCTCTCCTATTCGCCCTGAGGTCGATTTCCACCGATGTCAAAATGCAAAAAAATGCGTTGGCCAGTCAACGGGGTCTGGGACCCACAGGCCACATGGCGCTCTCCTATTCGTCCCTGAACTTGATTGCCACCGACGTCGAAACGAAAGAAAATGCATTGACCAGTCAACGGGGCCTGGGATCCACCGGCCACGTGGCACTCTCCTATTTTCCCCCGAAGTCGATTGCCACCGACGTCGAAACGCAAGAAAATGAGTTAACCAGTCAACAGGGGCCGGGACCCGCTGGCCACGTGGCGCTCTCGTATTCGTCCCCAAAGTCAATTGCCATCGACGTTGAAATGCAATAAAACGCGTTGACCAGTCAACGGGGGCTGGGACCCACTGGCCACGTGGCGCTCTCCTATTCGTCCCCGAACTCGATTGCCACCAAAGTCAAAAATGCGAGAAGTAGCAGGGGCCCACATGCCACGTGTCGTCTCCCTGGACTTTGGTAATCTTTCCGAACTCAATGGCCACCGACGACCAGGGGGGCGGAGCGGAAAGGGTCCAGAAGCCACGCTTCGCTCACCTAGACCTCGGCAAGAGTTCCGAAGGCAATGCGGCCGACCCCCCAACAGACAAGGTCCCCCCACTCGGCAGCCATCCGATCATCTGGAATTACTTGCCGCAGCGTGATCAAGGGCCCGGATTCGGCCACGTCATAAATGGGTAATTAAATTTCCTTTTATAATTATTATTTCGATTTTTTATTTAAAAAATTGCGAAAAAATGATTAAAATTCAGGAAAATTAATTAAAAAATCTGAAAAAATAATTATAAATTTGGGAGAATATTTTTGAGTCCCGGAATAAATAATTATTGTCTAGAATGGTTGATTAGTGCTCCCGGAAAGCAAATCATCGCTTTGCAATATTGAATAAATGGTTCGAAAAAATAATATAAAATTGGGAAAAATCACCAAAGGTCCAGAGCAACCTAGAAGCAACTTTGAGCATGCTACCAGCTCAGGAAAATACCGTCACCCCGCCAACGGGATTCAAGCACCCCTTGAGAACTCCGATAAAACCCTATACGCCTTTAAAATAACAAAACTACTCCCACAAAGTTGTAACACATAGTCTTTGGAAGTGGGGGGGGGGGGGGGGGGGCTCGTGATATGGATAAAAATGGGGTTAAATCAGAACCATTCAAAGTGGGCATGAATCTTGAAGTCGCAGGGGTAGGAAGGTAATTTCATCCGTAGATGGGTCCGAATTGGGTACCGGGTCTCCCCTCTTGGACCCACTGGCCCATGAACGGATCTGGTTGGAAAAGAATGGGTCTCAACCCGTTAGGAACCAAATCAACAGGATAGGAGCAGATCCTGGCTTGTCCCTATCTTGAAGGGATGGTTGTAACCAACCCCAGCCAGCCACACAGGGAAGTAGGGATTCACCCTTATCGTGAAGAAGATCTCCTTGTCGACTATAAAACCCCCCTACCTCCTACTATTGAAGGTGATCACTCTTTGCATACTTGAGCTCTTTCTCTTCACTTTTTCTGTGTATTGACTTGAGCGTCGGAGGGTTCATCGCCGGGATTCATCCCGGTGTCTCGAATGTTTGTGCAAGTTCAAGGGAGCACCAAGGAGTCAGCTAGTCGACAGAGAGGAAGAAGGGTTCCGCCTGTTCAAGTTTCTCACGAACCTACAAATCTCATCTATTGCCCCCACACCAGAAGTCAGCGGCAACACGTTGTAAGTACTATTTCATATTAGATTTATTTCCTGTTCTTTCCATGTCTTTAGCATGTTTGTATTCATTCACACATGTTAGTAATAATAAAAGAAATCAAGCTGGGGTTTTTAAGAGAAAAGATCGAGCAGTGGACAATATAGAAATACATATTCAAAGGGGGCTCGTTTTCCCATTGTTTACTATGGTACCTACTATTTATCTCTGGATGCATGAGGGCATGATCCATGACACTGTTTGATATTACTATTATTGTTACTGTTTGTCTGAATATATTTTCATATAGAAGTTCCACTACAAAATCTTAAAGCGAAACTATTTGCTGTAGCAACCATGCGGTAAATAAATAGGACGCATGAAGTGCTACCTAGTTAGTAATGAACATTAGATATAAGAATAACTGTTTACACTGTCACATCCTGTTACGGTTACTGTGGACATTACTATTACTGTTGATTACTGCTACCGTTGACACACTATTACTCTTGATCCTTACTGTTACTGTTATACTTATCCTATCATCACTACACTACTTACTGTCAATTGTAGACTGTTATACTTATTGCTTTCTCCATGTTAGTATTACCTATTTAGTTTAGATTTTTCCCATTTTCTTACATGTATTGCTTGCGGCCCAGACTTGCATCTAACGGGCGATATGTTTTCCTGTTTTCCTGTTTTCCCTATTTTCCTTGTAATTGCCATATAAGCAGGTTTTGCTGATCAATTGCCTGCTGGAGTTGGTGAGCAAAAGTTTTGAGCTGCACAATTGGAATAATTTGCTTAAAATATTTTGATGAACTATTTTATTTGTGAACTGTATTGAGACTTGTATTTGGGCTTATTGTCTCAGGATTATTATTTTGTTTCGGATCTAGTATTTGTTGGAACATTTATAATTGATGCACTAAATACTATTGAGTTATGATTGTTTTTGCATGCCGAGTTGGAGTATACTATTATATTTACTGTTATAATGATTCAAGCAGGTCCGTACAGCTTATGGATGGTGAAAACTATCTGTTAGGCTTAGTCGCGTACCATATTCCGTATTCGTTTTGGGAAGCGGGGCGTGACATCGATGGAGAAGCCTGCGTAGTGCAGACTTATTCAACCGTAATGTATATCCATCGTCTCCAATACACACAATTTGTAAGTAACTTTGAAGTTCCTACATTCATCTAATTGTTAAAGATTAGCAAATTAAATGAATTATTAGCTATATTTAATTCTAAGAACACTTTAACTGAAGGATACAGTGTTGTAATCAAAACTTATAATTTAACTTATCAAAATAAATATTTGATCCTTAGCACATAGCCAAAACAGTTATTCAAACTTGTATTTAATTAACCAATGATCAACACGATTGTAAACTTCAGCACTTAGCAACAAACAAGTAATTAAAATATATACAGGTAAAGAACTTATCTTTAATTTTAGATCTGATCCAGCCCACACATATTTGGATCTGGTCTAAACAGAACCCCTTACTGCCCGTACTATCTCCATCAATTTCATCCACATCACTTACTGTGCTTTTCACTTTCCAACTGTTAAATTCAGCACTACTGAATTCCTCTGATTTAGGAACCTCGTACGGACGATTATGTTTTTCCATCTCAAAGGAATAAACAATAAATTCCAAAAAATGAGAGTTCTTTCTGAATAATTACTACTTAAGTAATTTCAGTAAATGAAAGGGTTTTTCTGTAAACCTGCATAATAAACAATAATATAGAAAATTAAATTAAATGAATCAGCATAGATCTTAAAGTTTAGAGTGGAACGAAATTTGATAAAGATCAAGGATAGTGAGTGGTTGGATCTGAATTAGATGCACACAGCAGCAGATCCCGTAATCTGTCCAAACACCAAACGTCAAATAAAGATCCAATCAAGAAGAAGAAACCCAGATCTAATGCACTATAGCGGATCCCGATCTCGGCCCCAAACACATAACAGTGAGTGACGGTCCAATAGGAGCCAATGCACACAACAATCTGCTCCCAAGCCCAAACACCAAACTTCGATTTGCTCCAAGGAAAAAATCGAATCTACTCTGATTAGATCTGGTCGATCTGTTGGTGGGTTTCGCTCGAGGTGTTTGGGAACGAGGCGATGGAGGAAGGGGGGGTTTTGCTCGAGGTGGCTGCTAGGTGGGGTGTGCCACCAGCCTGCGACGATGCTGACGGCGGTGGCTGCGGTCGGAGACAGTGACAAACTCTGACGAGATCACTCTGAAGATCTCTCTCTTAATATCAAAATTAATTGCAAATATCTCAAGATTGTTAGAGATTATGAGAGATAATAAGAATAGAAATTATGGTTAATATCTTAAACTAAGGTGCTTGAGATATTTACCCTAGGTATCAAAATTGGAATACCTAGACTACTATCACAAGCCATGGGTACTAGGTTCTCAACCCACTTAACCCGTGTTCCAATATTCATACAATTAGTACGTGTAGAACACGTTACCCATAGAATAATATTATTCATATAACGAGAATATACCTATATATCCAACATTTTATTCATTTATAATGTGAATTATTTTTTGGTACTTGTAAAATACACTATATCAATATATAACATATAAATTTAATATATTTTGGAACAAATAAATTTGAAAACATTGTGAACATGAGAGAGTATATCCCTGTTCAGCTAATCTGAACCTTAGACCTAACCCCTAATCCTACCCTAACCCCTAACCATACCCCCCCAACCCTCCCCTAACCCATAACCCTCCAACCAGGGGTTTGGGTAGGGTTAGGGTTAGGGTAAGGTTAATGTTAACAAGGGTTAGGGTAAGGTTAGGGTTAGGTTAGTGGTAAGTCTATTATTCATATTTTGGATCTCCCAAAAATAATATGTTCCATAAGAAACAATTTCAGAACATCTTACACACACCAATCCCAAAAAAATTACAAAATTTTTATACAAAAATAATTTTTTTTGTCCATGTCCAAAAAAACAAAAACAGAAACAAAAACAAAACATAAGGAGGGTTATGGTAGGGTTAGGGTAGGGTTAGTGTAGGGTTATCGAGAGTTAGTGTAGGGTTAAGGATAATGTCTGTACAAACGATTATATCTATTAGATAATACATTGGAACTTATTCGAATCAATTGTTTCAGTAGGGAACGATAATGATTGGGAATAGAATAAGGATCACATGAATAGAATACAGCATATTGAAAAATAATTCAAATTGTTCCAAAAAAAGACTGTTCCTTACGTTACATATGGTCTCAATAGATGTGTTCATCCCATACATCAAAGATGCCACGAGATTTACAATTTTAAATAAATTTCCCAAAAACTTGGTTGATTTGACCACCAGACTTTACTACAAAAAAACGAATATACATGTCGGGAAAAAAAAATTAAAATTTTTTTGGGGTCAAATTAATTGAAATTCGTGTGAACGGCCTAAGCATAAAATTTTTCCAAAAATACACTTCTTAGGCCGTTGTTGGAAACAACGGCTTAAGTTAATGAAACTTTTAGGAAAAAAACAAGTTAATCTCCTCTCAAGTCAGAAAGAAAGTCCACACAAAACCAAAAAAAACATAACAACTTAGGCCGTTGTTGGAAACAATGGCCTAAGTTATTGAATTTTTTTTTGGGAAAAAAAAACAAGTGAATCTCCTCTTAATTCAGAGAGCAAGTCCACAGAAACAAAAAAAAATCATAACAACCTAGGCCGTTGTGGGAAACAACGTCCCAAGTTAATGATTTTTTTTAAAAAAAACAAGTGAATATCCTCTCAAGTCAGAGAGCAAGTGTTGGATCTTGTATGCAAGGCAAACAACACTAGAGGGGGGAGGGGGGTGAATAGTGTTGTATAAAAAATAATTAATAAATTAAACTTTTCGCGCGGTTAAGTCGACTGGAAATAGAAGGTAGTCGACTGAAGCGTCAGATAAGAGTAATTTAACTGAAGAGTTACAAGTTTGTTAAGTTGACTTAGAGAGTAAAGCAGTCGAGTGACCAGACTCGATTTACACAAGAAACTCAGAGAAATTAAAAATGCAAGTTTAGAGAATACAACCACAGAGAGTCAACACAGCAAACACCACGATGTATCCTGGTTCGGTCCTCCCGACCTACATCCAGTTCCCAAGCAACCCACTTGAGATTTTTCACTATTCTTGAAAAATAATACAAGAATACTCTACAGTCTTTGACAACAACTATGTCAAATCTGTAGATCTCTCTCACCACTAGAGAAAGCAAAACCCACTTTACACCCTAGAGTGAAACTGACTCTAAACCAAGAGTCCTACTCTCCAACCGAGAGGACCACTCTCACAACCCGAGAATGAAACAGCAACAAAAAGAGATTTACAACAACCTAAAGCCTTATATGTGAAAGTGTTTTTTGTATATTGGCTATAGGTCAACTTCTGACTTCAGTCTAGAACGAATTCAATGTTATACAAGACTGAAAATCAGAGAACCAAGACTTAAAGAAAGTATATGCTTTTTAAACTTGTTCTTTTTCTTCTCAAAAGCAAAAGACTTGAATCAAAAGTTTTAGTAGTTAAGTAACCTTTTCCAAATGAATTCTATACTCTTTTTATAGATTTAGAAACTTTTGGACGTTGAGAAATAGTATCCCAACTGCCATACAACAGTAGTAAAATGTTTGAATTTGAAAAAACAAGTTTAAATTCAGAAAACTGTAAAATACAGCTCGAACAGTCGACTGGGTTGCCATAAGAATCGACTAGTCAGAGCTTGAGTGAGTTCAGTCAGTTTCGTACTCTAACAGTCGACGACTTCCAAGAGTAAGTCGACTAGTACTCAATCAGCTGAACTTATACAAGCTTTGTTTTGACATTTTGATTTTGTAAAATATTTTTTTTATTTGGGGAATGTGTGAGTGTGTGTGTGACAAGGCTTTTACAAGATTCTAAGACTCACAAATAATACAAACAATATTACAAGACATATGTTCGAAAGTAGCTAATCACTTGAAGCTCTTGAAAGTCTTGAACTTGAAACTTGAAAGCTCTTGAAAGTCTTGAACTAGAACTTGAGTCTTTGTGGCTTGATCTCGTCTTTGTGGCTTGGGCAAATTACTTTTGAAAGCTTCATCACATTGTATTGGCTTTGAATGCTTCATCATGGTATTGACCTTGAACACTTTTGATACACACTGTAAAAGATATGTAATATAGAACAATTTTGTATTGTGTTGTAGCCATCAAAATCAAGAATCTACATTCTCCCCCTTTTTGATGATGACAACACAATAACTTAAAATAATATAGACATAAAATGTACATATCATGATACTCACACAAAATTTGAAAAGATATACAATTGTTACAAGCTATCCCTGAATAAAGTACAATATGCACACACACAAAAAAATTTGAAACAAAACAACATAACATAACATGCATAACACAAAAAAATTTGAAGGGAAGACTCGGTCATATCCTGCCGAGCCCTTAGACTCTGTCCCAAGCGAAAGGGGACTAGGAGTGCGGTGGTGACGGCTTGGGGTAGGTTAAGGACTAGGTGCCCGTTGCTCGTGGTTGGGAGCGACGTTAAGGGCCCGCAGAACGACCTCTTGAAAATATTGGAACTCTGCCCTTGTGACTAGTGCCTCTCCAGCTTGACGGTCCCTATGTGTGCCTTGGTTTACTGGAGTATGACTTCTTTGCCGATGGCGTTGAGGGGACTCTCTTCACTTCCTCGGGGGAGGGGATCTTCTAGTCCTCGGTCTGCGAGGGGTTCGGACTCTGGAGACCCCTGGGTGCTCAGATTGATGGACTCCCCCAAGGGCTCGCCATCCATTCAGGCGAGTTCGGAGGTCGACCCCCTTTTGGCGGTTGACAATCACTTGACGGAGATCCGGCTCGGGAGGGCTTTGAGAAGCCATAGAGTCGAATGCAGAATCGGGAACCGCGATATGGTCATGAGGAGGATGTTGCTTTGGACGACTTCGAAGGGAGCCCCCATGGGCAGCCCCTCGAGACCCTGGAGGGGTGTAACTCCCTGTTCCAGTTGTATGTATTTTATTACGTGAATTTTTGTACTTCAATTTTCAGATCAGTTTTATTTTTCTCTTTGGACTCTTTATCTAAAGCCAGAATATTTTTCTGATCAATTCTATAATTTTGTGAATTTTTCGATCGGAGTTTAAATACAAATTTTAAACCCCGATTAATCCTAATCCTAATCCTAATCCTAATCCTAATCCTGCCTAACCCTACACCTTATTTTTTCCCTCCCTACTTCACCATTTCTGCATACGCCAACCCTCCCCCCCCTCATTTTCTCCTTCTACGCCTAACTCTCATTTTTCCACACATCCTTTGATTTTTCTACACCCCTCCTTTGATTTTTCTACACCCCTCCTATCCCTTCCTTTCTATATATACATATACACACATGCAGAGCTCCTACCTCTTTCTCTTCTCTTATCTACATTCTTCATTTTCCCTTCTTCTCTTCCTCTGCCTTCTTCACACCCGAGAGCTCAAGCAATTACCTTCCACCTTCGAGCCAACGACTCCGCTTCTACGATCCCGTGAACCCCGAAAAACAACCCGACGCCGCGCCACCTTGTTGTTTTCGTCGCTCACCGTTGATACCGTTAGCTACCGTCTTGCCGCCATTCTTATCGCCATTGTACCGTCGTCCATTACCGATGTCGCTTCTTTCCGTGGTTAATACTACCACCGTAATCGTCACGTTATAAGGCAAGTACCTTGTACACTATTTTTGTTCTCGTACAAGCATTTTCCTTTGACTCGTGGCAAGCAGTCCAGTTATCATCATATTTTATTGTCAAACTCTATTCTAGTCACTTGTTCCATGCTATATCAACTGAAGAGTGAACCGTTAACACATTTCGAATCGTGTTATCGAATATCGAATATTCAACCTTACTATCTCTAAAATTTCTTGACCTTGCACTATGAATTCGACCATGTTTCCGATACTGGATTGAAGATTTTCTACGTTAAAATCGTAGCCTATCGAGTTTCAAATCCAGAACATCTGACGGTTTCTCAATCGGATGTATAGATTGTGAGATATCGCGATTTTAGTACTGTCATATTGTGAATTTCTGAACCTGCACGGGATCACTAACCGGCCTCTCGTACTGAGAATTTGACCATGTTTCCGACACTGGATCGAAAAACTTTCTACATGAAAATCGTAGCCCTTCGAGTCTAGATATCCGAAAAATCCTACAGTTTCTCAATCCGATGTATAAATTGTGAGATATCACAGTTTTAGTATTGTGACTCCGAATTTCCAGAATGAGCGTGAAACATCGAAACCAGCGAAGAATGAATTTGTACGCATAGCTACTATCTTTAGAATGTATCGTGTGAATATGCGTTGGAACCGAAAGAGAGTCTACTTTGTAGAATCTCTGACGGAATCGGATTTGCTTTTCTGTAACAATGGGAAAGTGAATTTGAATGCAGATATGTCAAGTTGTCTAAAAATTCATCTCTACGGTTTTGCATATAAACCCATTACTTTACATATTTAATGAACTGAGTGTATTATTGTTCTTGTAATAATAACTTGCATAGATATAATAGGTTGATAGAATGCATTTTATACCACTTGATAATTCTATAATAACTACTCTCGATATATGTACTCGTTTTACGTCTCATGTTCATGATTACTGCCCTTGATATTTTCCTTGAATAAACTATTTGATTACACCGTTCCACTAGTCGTATCAACTGCATGTTTATAATTAATTATAAAAGAATAACAAACCGGGGTTATAAGGGTACGGCTTAGTAATGGACAATATAGGGAAGTATACTCGGAAGGGGGCCCGTATTTTCCGAAATAGTGATTCTTGATTCTTGATTCTTGATTACACAATTCTTGATTACATAATTCTTGATTACATGATTCATGATTACATGTCTTGATACTATCACTGGAAGACCCGAGTACATAATCCTATAGAATTCACTACTTAAGTCTAAACGTTACATGATTGATATGCACCGAACTTATGGTATGTGACACAGGATTGCGTGCATTAGATAAGAATAAAATAGATAAACTCAAGATCTTCACTAAGCATGATTCTTGATTACATGATTCTTGATTACATGACTCTTCATTCTTGATTACATGACTCTTGATTACATGACTCTTCATTCTTAATTACATGACTCTTGATTACATGACTCTCGATCATTGATTACATTATTATCGATTAACTGAGCCTAGGTTATCAATTGCTTATACTTGAAGTCTTGAATACACTAGTTACAGTTATTACTTACATGATCATATTGTCCCAATTCCTTGCTTACTTCCATATTGTATTTGTACTTCTACTTCTTATTTCTTCCATGTTACATCTTGTTATATTACCCATTTTTCTGCTTGTTGCTACTTGCTGTCCGAAACTTGCTCTAACGGGAACTTTTCTATTTTTCTTTGAGTTAATAATTATACAGGTACTGATGGACCCGACGAGCAGACTCTCTAGACGATCGTTGCTACTTCCTTACTACTTCATGTTATTTTTCTTTCAGTCGCTATTTTATCTAGTTGTTATAGCGAACTGCTTATCATATTATTTTAATTTTGGCATCTTGTACTCCCGGGCATCTTGACCCGATGTTGATGTATTATCCAAATGATGGTTATTCTATTTTCAGCTCATGTGATTATTATATCTGCCTGCATGAATGTGTTATAAAGATCTTGTTGAGCTTATAATTGTATAGCTTATGGATGATGTATATCATTCGCTGGGCCTTAGTTGCGTGCCTATATTTTTGTATAGTGGGAAGCGGAGCATGACAAGGGGCCTATTGAGGAGGAGGCTGTTGAAGAAGAACATCTTGAACTGAAGGAGGAGGAGGAGGAGAAGGAAGAGGAGTGGTTCTTCGGCTGGAGACCGCTGCCTTCCCATTCTATTTTGGATATATGGCTTGAAACTAATCTCGCTGATGAAGTTAGGTTGGATTGCTTTTTCGTTTCCCACAGACGGTGCCGATCTGTTGCTGCTGATTTTGGTGTGGGAGCAAACAGATGAATTTGTGGATTCTTAGGAAAACGAATTAGGCAAACATGTTGTCCTGTTGACCTTCACCAATGTGTTGACTTGTTTCTTACTGCTGCCGCGAACCTACAAAAAGTTCGATATACCGGGATGGATTCCAACGACGCACCCTCCGATGCTCTTGTCAGTAATCAGGAAGATTATGAAAGAGCTTTATATAGAAAAAGATTGATTAGCTTCTTATGGTGGGGGGGGGGGGGGGGGGAGGGGGTTTTATAGTCGCCTTAGGGATCTGTTTCGAGATAAGAACAAATCTCTACCTCCCAGTGTGGATGGATAGAAGTGGTTAAAACCACATCTTAGGGATAATTATGAATCTGAATTCTTCTTTATCCTTCTGAATTGGTTTGTAATGGGTTGGGACTTGTACCCCGTAGGACAAATCCGTTTATGGGTTATTGGGCTTTGAAGAAAGACTCAGTTTCCATTTCAGACCCGTTTGTAGGTGAAATTACCGTTTTACCCCTGAGAGCTTTAAGATTCATGTTCGATTTGAACGGTCTCGATTTAATCCTATTTTTAGACATATCATCAATATTTTATTTAAAACATAGCATGCTGTAGAAACAGCTTCAGCCCAGAAGTATTTAGGCAAATTGCTTTCAATAAGCATAGTATGTGCACATTCTTGCAATGTCCTATTCTTTCTTTCGACCACTCCATTTTGTGGTGAAGCTCTAGGAAATGCAAATGAATGTGTTATACCATTCTTGTTGCAATATTCTGAAAACGTTTCATTTTCAAATTCTCCACCATGATCACTTCTAATAGTGACTATGGTTAGATATTTTTGATTTTGAATATGTTTGCAAAATTTTACAAATTCTTCAAAGGCTTCATTTTTATGTTTTAAAAGAATACCCATGTAAATCTTGAAAAATTATCTACTAAAACAAATACATATCAACTTTTATTTAAAGAAGCAACTCTAGTAGGACCAAATAAATCCATATGGATTAATTCGAGAGGCCTACTAGTAGATATCATTTATTTTGTCTTAAAAGTAGATTTTACTTGTTTTCCTAGTTGACATACATCACACATTTTATCTTTCCTAAAAGATAATTTTGGCAATCCTTTAACTAGGTTATTCTTAGATAATTTAGCAATGTTTTTCATATTTACATGGCCAAATCTCTTATGCCAAAGCCAAGAATCATTGTTAGAAGCAACTAAACAAAAATTATTTGAAAACTCATTTGTTTTTAAACATAATTCATATATATTATTTTTCCTAAAACCTTGAAAGATCACATTTTGCATAGATGAATCATAGATTAAGCATGCATCTTTTTCAAAGACTATTTTATAACCCTTATCACAAAGTTGACTAATACTTAACAGATTATGATTTAAACCACTAACTAGAAATACCTCTTTAATAGTAGAGGTAGTGTTCTTACCGACCATGCCTATTCCAATGACCTTTCCTTTGTTATTTTCACCGAACGTAACAGTTCCTCCATCTATCTCTTGTATGGAAGAAAGTAGGTTTGCATGGCCAGTCATGTGCTCAGAGCATCCGCTATCAAGTATCCATCTTTCTCTTTTAAGTACCTATAAAATAAGAATTGTGAATATGGCACCCTTTTCATTAGGTCCGAAAGAGATTAGTGTTTGGGAAACCAAATCCAAAGTGAGTATGATTTACCACCAAAAGCAGGTATACAATTTGCAGAATTACACACATTATGAATAAAAGAATTTATATAAGTAATCCTATCATTTAGACTTAGGTTGACTGGAACCCAAATATTTTTAGTCTGTCCAGTCGACTTTGTTGTACCCTTCAGTCGACTATTCTGTGAAGTTAGTCGACTGCGAGGTGAAACAAGTTGACTTATATGAGGTTTTCGTCTTTTTGAATAAGACTCCAAACCCCTGGGCAGACGACCGAATTTTTGGGTCAGTCGACTGGTCTGAGCAGAAGGATTACTCTTTTCATGATCAAAAATAATTTTTTGGTTTTTCAAAATAATCATATAACTTCTTTTTCACACTAGAAATAGAATCAATCTTATTACTACTAGTATTATTAGAAGTATGATGTTTTTAAGGGTTTTTTGAAAACCAAGCCCAAACTTTTTATTAGATTGAACTTGATTTTGGAGAACTTCATTTAAATTATCTTTTCCTTTATTAAACCTAGATACATTCTTGGATATCTTTTCATAATTTTTCTTAAGGGATACATGATCTATATCCAAGTTTGAAAGATGAGAATTTAAAGACTTGACTTTAACATTTAAGTCAAGATTTTCTTGAGAAAGTGTTTGATTAACTTTCTCTAGATTTTTAACTCTTATCTTCTGTTTTTTTAGTTCTTGAAAAACTTCATTAAATGCATCTAATAAATCATTTGAATCAAAATTGTCACTTACTTCATTTTGTGTAGCCATGAAGCACACATTTGCTATAATATCCAGAGTTTTTATTTGATGAAAATGTTAATTTTTACGTGTTGTGCACGTACAAATTTTGTATGCATTTTTTCTTATAAAAATTATCTTTTATAACATGGACAATTATTTCTTCCTTTCTCATTATTTTTTTTCTAAAAAACCTATTTTATAAAGCCTAAACTTGTTTCTTAAATTAAGCCCACCCTAATAAATTAAAGTATTTTATTAAATAGCCCATGAGCCTAAAGTCCACTATTTTTGAGGCCCACAAACTTAATAAATATTTTTGTCACAACTTGTCATGTAGACACAATTAGTGGATAATTGATTAATTAAATTTGTATAACTTTATAATAGAGGGTACTAGGGAGCACGTGCACACACTAGAGTGTGCAATGCACACCCTAGAGAGTGGCCGGTTTTGAGCAAGAAGAAAGGGAGTGGGTGTAGTTGAGGGGAGTGGGTATGTGATCATGAAAGTTACTACAACTTCCCAATTCATCTAGGTCCTTAATCCATAAATCCTTGATTGAAACTTAGCCTTCCATTCTCAACCTAAAAATGTATAAATACCCTTTAGTTATTCTTCTTATGAAGCCACTAAACAATTTGTAGAGAGAAAAAGACAAGACAGCAAAAGATTGAGGAGATTTATGAGCAAAAGATTAGAGAGCATTTTTTATGTGTTCCATCCTAGTAGAGGCCGGTCCATCATCAAGGAAGCAAGGAGAAGAGCTCGGGTTCCTAGAAAGCACAAGGAGGAGGAGACAATTTGCAATCCATTCTAGGAGGAGAAGGCTACTTTCTCGCATTCTAGGAGTTTTCATTCGTTTCTTCAACTATAGGTGGGTGTTTCTCAATACTTCTAAATATAGATGCCATGCTAGGGATGTTTGCTAAAAGAGTTGAGAAGAAATTGATAAATTGTAGTATCATGTTTGGTTGATTAGAGATAAAATAGTAGTTTAAAGAATGATTGTTCAGATGATTGCTAATGAATAAAGATGTGAAATTAAAGTGCTAGAATCAATCTTATCATCATGCTTTATGTCTATAAATTATGCTATGTGAGACGAATTTGTACTTATGAGACACAAATTGACTAAATGCATCTTGTAGAATTAATTATTTGAATTAGAACAATTCAATTGTAGAGAACAAGATCTAGTATTTTAATCATGGTAATGGGTTGATAAAGTATTAAATAGAGACATAAAGTGAATTTTGGAAAGCTAGATTTATAAATTATGTAGAAATGGAAAGTGTTCTCAATGTCGAAATTATGGACATAAAACACAAAATATGACTCAATATATGTTTTTATAAAGCAAATAATAACTATAAAAATACTGGTTTACTGTATTTTCGTATAATTTACATTCTGGAAATTTTGACTCAAAAGAGGAAAAAAGAACTAAAAACATTTTTGGGAATTTGAAGAACCTAGTAGCACAGTCGACCGATTAGATTGAAACAGTCTACTGCTTTGAGTATTTGTTTTCGAGTTCAAATCTTTGCGGAACAGTCGACCAGTTATATTGAAACAGTCGACCGTCCTAATTATTTGTTTTCAAGTTCAAACCCATGCGGATCAGTCGACCGACTATACCGTGACAGTCAACTACCCTAACCATTGATTTTCGAGTTGTAAATCCTCACAGAATAGCCAAATGTCCATGTTTTAATAGTCGACTGCCCTGAAGTTTCAACTAATATAAGGATTTTCGTGAAAGAACTTTCTATAACCAGTGGCCCGGTATGAATAGGGATTTGAGACTATTTTTGGCAAGCAAGAACTTATTATTTTTATTAGTTCAAATTGTCCTTGAATAAAGAAAAATATATGTCTTGTTTAAAAGAGTTTTGAAATGAGTTTTGGCAATGAGAGTGTAATTTTTTGATAAAATGACAGTACGGTAATTTCATGGTGGTTGAATGAGCTATGAATGTGACAAGTTAGAAAAACAAATTCTTTTGTTTATGCATGAGTTTGTACATGAAAGTGAAATTGATTGTTATATGAAAGATTTTATGAGCATGAATATACAAATGCTATGAACATGAAAGGAAAATTAATGTTAATCATGAAAAAGACTTTATGACTGTGAAAACTCGATTTTGTAATTGTGAATTGAAATTGAGAACTAGAGTGTAGTTAAGCCTCATTCCAGCATTGAAAAGAGATATTGAAATGAAATTTAAGATGAAAAGACCAAGATTGGGTCATGTTATATCAATGGTTAAGACTGGTATAGTGGAAAGACTAACTCTAGAGAATTAATTTTTTGTTCATGACTCAAATAACTAAGAATTAGATACATAGTGAAGAAGTGATGAAAATAAAAGAAAAAACACAAGTATGAGGGCCTCAGAACTACGGTGTGAGAGTATTCACAGGCTGTCTTCATGATGTGTCGTGACATGACGTGGATATGTCTCCAGAAGTCCGTATTGCAGGCGACGCTCATGGGGTGTTTGGTGAATGTGGGTGGTGTTATGTCCCATGACGGAGGCTGAATTGTCCACAGGCTGTCTTCATGATGCGTCGTGACATGACGTGGGATTCTCCTCCAGGCTGTCTGGACATGAGCTCATAACTCATAGAACATCTAGGATACTTATTGTAGTTACAGTAGTAGTTTAAGATATGACGAGGGATTGAACCTTACAAGATGAAGAACAGTTAAGGGCTTGCCCTCAGACCTATGTAGTATGGGATGCATGGAATCTGAACAAGTGCGCATTAGTGTCATGTAACATAACAACTGCATTAAGGACTAAGTACACCACACTACACGACGACTATAGGATAGTCCTTGTAGTTCTGTTAGTGATTAAAGCTTGTGGTTTGTTAAGCATTTGAGAATCATTATACTGTTTTCGGTATAGAGAGGAAAGCCGTGTATAATATTTCATCAATTGAATGAACTAACGTACCCACAGTTTTATGCAGGACAAAGTGATTAACAAGAATGCATGCTGATTAAAAGATGATCCAATTGTCGTACATTTCAATTCATGCAATTTGTTGTAAATTGCTTCTGCTGTAAATATGTAATGTAAGTGTAAACTCTGATGTACCAAAAAGTTTTTATTTCCTTGTAAAATTGTACGAAAGAAGTGTAAAGATCCTGTGGAACTTCGAATTCGGTGTGTTTTGGAATTCGGGGTGTTACATTTGCGACTTCATTTGATTCTTCATTCTCTTCTTCGGATGACGAGTCGCTATCATCCCAAGTTGCTTGATATGCCTTCTTGTTCTTCATGTACTTGTTCTTTGTGTACTTGTCCTTCTTGAAGTAAGGAACTTTCCCTTTTGATTTTGCATTTTCTAATGGATAGTCCTTCTTCATGTGTCCTGTTTTATTACACTTGAAACAAGTAGGTAGTTCATTAGTATCTTTAAACTTATAATTGAATTTACCCGTTTGAAGAAATTTCTTGAATTTTCTAGTGAACATTGCTATTTCTTCTTCATCTTCTTCTTCATCTTCTGAATCAGACATGGCCTTGAAAGTAAAAGTCTTTTTCTTGGCTTGTTGAGGTTCTAGATCCTTCTTGTGTTCTTCTAGTTGTACTTCGTATGCCATTAGATTTTCCACAAGATTCTTAAGAGAGAGTTGTGCTAAATCGTTGGCTTCTTTTATAGCGTTGGTCTTCTTCTCCCATTCGGGGGTTAGGGCACGTAGAGCCTTCCTCACCATCTCTGCTTGTGAATATGTCTTTCCAAAAGCCACAAGAGAGTTTGTGATGTCCATGAACCTTGTTATCATGTCCGACACATTTTCGTTCTCCTTCATGCGGAACATTTCAAACCTGTGAACAAGAACAGAGATTTTAGATTCTTTGACCTTATTTGTACCTTCATGTGTTACCTCAAGAGTGTGTCAAATTTGATAAACCATTGTTGCGTTTGACACACGATTGAACTCCTCTTTGGTAAGTGCACAAAAGAGAGCATTCATCGCCTTTGCATTGTTCATGGTGTTGCTTTTCATGTCACCGTTCCATTGTGCATAGGAAATTGTAGGTACGGTATATTTTGTCTCGGTCATGTTCAAAATCTCATAGTTGATGGACTGCAGATAGATCTTCATTCTACACTTCCAATAGTTGTAGTTTGTTCCATCAAATAGAGGTGGTCTTTGTGTGGATTGGCCTTCATGGTATTGACTTGCATTTGAAGTAGATGCCATTGCACTCAACTAGGCTTTGATACCAAGTGTTGGATCCTGTATGCAAGGCAAATAACACTAGAGGGGGGGGGGGTGAATAGTGTTGTATAAAAAATAATCAATAAATTGAACTTTTCGCACTGTTAAGTTGACTGAAGCGTCAGATAAGAAGTGTAATTTAACTGAAGACTTATAAGTCTACTAAGTTGACTTAGAGAGTAAAGCAGTTGACTGACCAGACTCGATTTACACAAGAAACTCAGAGAAATTAAAAATGCAAGTTTAGAGAATACAACCACAGAGAGTCAACACATCAAACACCACGATATATCCTGGTTCGGCCCTCCCGACCTACATCCAGTCCCCAAGCAACCCACTTGAGATTTTCCACTATTCTTGAAAAACAATACAAGAATACTCTATGGTATTTAACAACAACTATGTCAAATCCATAGACCTCTCTCACCACTAGAGAGAGCAAAACCCACTCTACACCCTAGAGTGAAACCAAGTCTAAACCAAGAGTCCTACTCTCCAACCGAGAGGACCACTCTCACAACCCGAGAGTGAAATAACAACAAAAAGAGATTTACAACAACCTAAAGCCTTGTATGTGAAAGTGCTTTTTGTATATTGGCTATAGGTCTAATTCTGACTTCAGTCTAGAACGAATTCAATGTTATACAAGACTGAAAATTAGAGAACCAAGTCTTAAAGAAAGTATATGCTTTTTAAACTTGTTCTTTTTCTTCTCAAAAGCAAAAGACTTGTATCAAAAGTTTTAGTAGTTAAGTAACCTTTCCCAAATGAATTCTATACTCTTTTTATAGAGTTAGAAATTTTTGGACATTGAGAAATAGTATCCAAACTGCCATACAACGGCAGTAAAATGTTTGAATTTGAAAAACAAGTTTTAAATTTAGAAAACTGTCAAAAACGGCTTCGAACAGTCGACTGGGTTGCCATAAGAGTCGACTGGTCAGAGCTTGAGTGAGTTGTCTTCAACGACGACCAAGGTTAATGAAAAAAAAAACCCCAAAAGAATCAGCATCAGCATAAGCTGATGCACTTGCATCCACATACATGCAATAATATCCACACAAGTAACCTTGCTTCACTGGCACCAATTTGTAGCAAGTATCACATCAATAAGAACAACAAATAGTAAACTTAACTAAAATAATAACCATTAACATTTTCATTTTATACGTTAATACCAAGTTCCACGAACAACACTAATCAAATTACACTCAACCTACCCCGGTGTGTAGTGTTGTGGCGCTCTCCTCTTCCGAGTACGTTGTCGCCGAGTACACCCAACTTGGGTTACTTGTGAGGGGCCGGTATCTTCTTCTCGCACTTCTTGATCTTCTTCTTCGTCCTCTTCTTGTTGCTCTTCTTCTTGTGGTGGAGGTATTTCTAACCGTTGTTGCCCTAGACGAGATGGCCTATTAATCACGCTCTTACGGCACTATGAACATACGGTAACATTTAAATAACGATCCATTTGTTCTCCATCTCCTATTCTTGTGAGCCCCGGCACGAAGTAAGCATCTTCCGACTGAAAGCTTTCATGTTCGCACTGGCATTGCTCTTAAGAACATATGCACATTCCTTTGCTATATTTCATGTATTCTCGATCTACAATTAAGTTCAAAAAATGGTAATTATTATTCCATGTTGAAATCCTCAAATTAAAAATAATTAATGTGAATTAAGAAAACAAATTATTATTCCATGTTGAAATCCTCAAATTAAAAATAATTAATGTGAATTAAGAAAACAAATTTCCAAACATTTTTTACTTACCAACAACTGATATGAAGATGCCTTCGGTTGGTACATGGGTTGTGACGTAGAATACGCTAGTGTGGTTCTCTCTCTCTCTCCAGAATTGGTACTTGAATGCCAACTGGTACTTTTGTCATCGGAGATATGTACGAACGTATTATTCTCCGGTACCAATCCATGTACGTTATAATTAAAGTGTCATCGAACGACTTCGCATCATCAAACACCATTTCAAATCTTCTCTCATTCCAAATTCCTACATAACCATGATGGAAATCTACCCTGTCATGATTTGGCATACGCCCCGTACCTCTAATGGCATGTAACTCAGTGTTGTAGTGGTGACGTATGGGAACATCCTGCCCCATACCAAATTGGCGTAGGACTCTATCTGGCCAATGATGCTTCACTATACCAATGTTGATGAGTGCTTCCAGTGTCAACCATAGCTGTGAACTGGCCGTACACGCTGGTGGTAGTCTTTCCACGCGCTCGAGGATATACGACTCCCAAATTACCAATTCATCTCGCAGTTGGTCGAGCTTGTCTTTGTAGTATATTAAAACTCCTTTAGGGTTGTCTTCGTAGCTTCATCTACCAGCCCAATACACACCTAACTGTGGTCGCATCTTAACGATGGGTACAGGGGCTTCCCAACCCTCCGTGGGTCTCATAATACGGGGACGACTCACGTGTATACGTTCCCATACCCAAATCTGAAGCAAGACCATCGGCCCGGTCATCTCAACTCCATCGAGAGCAACTGCACACAATGTCCTATACAGAGTGGCTAATGTGTAACTTCTCCAGCTATACATGCCGGCTAAGTTTAGGTCGGAGAGCAATCGTATATACATAAGAGGGACGGTATCTCCGGAGTTAGGCAAGAGAACACTTCCAAGCACGGTTAAAATGTATGCCCTACTGTAGCACTCCACGTCGTAGTCGCTCAAGGTATCGGTTAATTTTCCTTTAAAATTTTGCTTCAACCATGACATTCAGATTGACTGTCCAACAAAAATTCCAATATCATCTTCTTCATCATCATCAAACCCTGTACCGAGGAGCTCATTACACAACTGTATTTTATCGAAATGCATATTACCCGTCACGGCCATCCCATCTATTGGAAGACTAGAAATCATGGCGATATCTTGCAATGTCACCGTCATCTCCCCCACCGGTAGATGAAAACTGTGTCTCTGGCCTCCATCGCTCGATGAGAGCTACAAAAAGTGCTCGGTCTAGTTTCACCTTACTCATCAAACCAACTCCGTAAAAAACAGCTTCAACAAGGTACTCATGGGTACACGGGTGCATCGTCAAAGTATCGTGCATATGGAAGTTACAATTCTGTGTTTCCCTCGTCACACTTCTTCAGATCTGTGGCGGTCTTACAAAGTGAGTATTTCTTTATTAAAATGTCATGCCCCGCTTCCCAAAATACAGGAATACGGGCACGGGACTGAGGCCCAGCAAATGATGTGAAAACACCATTCATAAGTTGTACATGTACTCAACAACAAGATAACAAAATAAACCACGCAGGCATGTAAAATTTATAATATGATAATGAAAGTTCATGACATAGTCCATAACATAACCAACAACTGGGAAATACAAGTAGTTATGGGTCAAACAAGCCCGGAATACAATAAAGAGTAACATGAATAAAAAACATAAACTAAAGCAACATGAAGGAAAAAAAAAATAAGGCTAAAACACTTGATCAGCAACATCTTCTGGTAACTCTCCATTCGGGCCTGTAAGTACATTATTACAAAAAGAAAAAGAAAAGAAAACAAGAAGACGTCCGTTAATACAAGTCACGGGCCGCAAGTGGTACAAGCTAAGGGGACATGTACAAAACTAAACAAAAGGAAAATAAGAAAAGAGCAAGAAATCGAGAGTCATGAAATAGGAGAAATGCAATGTGTAAACATGATTATGAACAAGGCATTATGGAACAAGTGGCATGTAAACAAGTAATCAAGTAAATAAATATCAAGTCAACATGAACATATAACAGGTAATTGGATCATGCAAGTGCACGTGTTAATCTTAAGTCTAATATTTGATTCTATCTAGGTAGCACTTCATGCATCCATCTTTTTACTACATGGTTGCTACTGACACTCAATTGCATTTAGACTTAGTGGTGGGTTCTATAGGTCACGTACTCGGAAAAAACATATCAATTGTATCTTGTATCGAGATACGTGCAAACATATAACGTGAAACATATCGAGTCAAACAGAGTATAAACTTGTAACGTGAAACATAAAAACATATAATTCGCAAACTTGCAACTTGTAAACTTGCAACTTGCACCGGGAAACCACGAGCTCCCGTCTGAGTACGCTCTTCTATATTGCCCACTACTTAAATCTTTTCCCTTATACCCCGGCTTGTTACTTTCGTTTCAATTGAACATGATCATAATGCAATGAAACGATGTCAAGATATGGACAGGGAACATCAAGGAATTATGCATGAAATATGTTCTAAGTCATGAGGTGCAAAAACATGTAGTCTTAATATCATATCTGGGTCTAATTTCTATTAAAAGTTTGGGTCAACAGTATTTTAGGGTTGTATAAAATAATATTGCAACTACAAAGTGATTGATGACATGTATAAAACTTAATCAAGAATAAAAAGATATCACAACAACATTCAAACTATTATCATGGATAAAAATAATCATTCACACCAACATGTATAACCCTAAAAGTACATATGTTTGTATCATCGTGTTCGTGTAATGCATATGACAATAAAGTATTCGCAATCATATGCGAATACGGGATCGACGGATTAAGTATAGCAATAGGTTTCAATTCGACTTATGAATGCAAATTAGAATCAAGGAATATACTTGCGATGTTTATGCAAAGAAGCTTGTACTGGAACAAATGAATTTGTACAAGAGATACTTGCCTGATTTGACAATTCAAAAGAGAATAAACAGAGAACTCCTAAAATTATGTGCAAAATACGTGCAAGAAAGCCAAACAAACACGACAACTCAGCAAAATCCCACACAGGATCGGTCCGAACACAGAACAGCAACCCGGGATCTAATGTGCCCAGAACACGGAACAACAATCCTGGATCCGATGCACCAAAACACAAGACACCAAATCTGGCCAATAGATGGGCTTCTCCACACCGGATCTGCCCCAAAATAGCGAACACCAATCTTGGATCCGCTACACCAAAACACCAAATGCCGAAACCCACCAATCCCACTTCTTCTTCTTCCTTCCCTTCGGCAAAGAGAGAGACAGCGGGCGGGAAAAATGATGGAGACTGCGGCAAGCTCGGGACGATGACACCATGGTGACAGAGCGCTACGGTTGGGAAGCAACAGCAGCGGTGAGTCTCCGACGTGGCAAAGCTCTGCTTTCGGGCTTGAAAATAGTGGAAGATGAACACCGCAACCACGGGACTTGGACGGTGATGACTGTGACTGGGATCTTCGGAGATTGCAAGGGGTGAGCGGTGAGGGATCACGGCGGCGACGAGCGAGTGGAAGCGACGAGGAGGTTGACGAGGTGGGTTCGACAATGGCGATGGGTTCGGTTTGAGCGGGAGGCTGGACGAAGCTTTGGCAATGGCGGAAGGAGGAGGATGGCGGTGCTGAGCGAGCGGGAAGCCTTCGAGGGGAAGCTCGATGGGGCTTCGGGGTTCTCGAGGTTGAAAACGACTAGGGGTGGTGTTGCGAGGTGCGGCGGCGGAGGAGGTGAACGGAGTCGATGGGAGTTGGGCGATGGATGGGTTCGGATTGGGTAGTTTGGGAAACAGGGAGAGGGAGAGCAGGAGATGAGATCGGGGAAAATGGAGAGGAGAGAGGATTAACAGGCTCTGTTTGTATAAGGAAGGGAAGAGAGAGAGTTACGGGGAGTAGTAGTTGTATAAAAATAATATAATAATAAAGAGTAAAGAGATTATAGGGAGGATGGGTTTACGAGATTCAAATGGCTGATTGTGTGGAGGAGAATTAAAGGTAATTAAAATTGTTATAACAACCATATAGATGAGGAGATATTGTAGGGCTGAAAACTTGGGATTCAAATTTTTAGATTTTGGGGGTTACAGGTTGTGGGGAGTGATAAGGAGAGATTTTGGGGATTTGAAGGAGTAGAATTGATCTGGTCAACATAGATTGAGGAGAAATTGGTTTAATGGGTTTGGATTTGAGATCTAATAAGAGATGGGCTTGGGTTAGGCTCAAAACAATTTAATAATTTAAATATAGAATTGGGCTCATACTAAATAATTAGACCATTGGGCTTAATTTAAACAATTGGCTTGGGCTTCAAATCATTTAGATATTAAAACAGTGAATAATTAAATTATTGGGCTTATAATAAAATTTTGGCTCAAATTAATAAATAATAAAATAAAATAAAAAGTTGGGCTTATAAGAACAATTAGGTTTTATAAAATAGTTGTATAATATAATCAATTAAGAAATTAGTTACAAGATATTAAGAATTTAAAATACGGAGAAATACTTGAAAAAAATACATACTAACGGGAACAGGGATTACAGAAAAGGTCCTGGACCGCGATCTTCACCCAAAGACGACGCACCAACCTACACCAAAGTAGCAGTAAATTTTATTATTGTACAGAAAATATTTTGTATCCAAAATTCACAATGAAAAATAATAATACACTTACTTCTATGGTAGGTTCGGCCCTACCACTACCAGGACGGCTTCGGTTCCCCTCGTTCTAACCATTTCTGTGTTAAAAGAAATATAACAATTGGTCAGTATACTATTCATATATGTATATACAAATATATACGAAACAAAATACGTGGGAAAACCGCAAAAAAACATCCACAAATTACGAAATTTTGTGATTAGTTTGGAATAACCAAACACAAGCCAACACAACTTGTAGCACCAAGTATCGACTCATGGTTTGTAAGATAGAGTAATCTATCGCTTTATTTACATTTTCTATGAGTGAAAGTGATACACGACCGTATATTGCAAACCGTTAGTCGAAACTCGATTCTACAAGTTGCGTTGACTTGAGTTTGGTGACCCCGACCTGCTCGTAAAATTTTGTATTTTTTGGATGTCGTTTGTGCGGTTTCCTAGTGAAAAGTCACTCGGAAAATATCAAAGTATAATTGTTGTTGTTGTTTTTTTGATATATCGGATAGAGCCAAAAGGCTCCAGCCATCAAAAAAATATATTAATCAATAAAAATAGTGGCGATACAAATAAAGTTACAATGGTTTTACAAGCTGTAAAACTGAAAGAGGAAAACAACAAAGAAATCAATAAGCGACTGACAATACGCAAATAATAGAATAGTGATACAAAATTCGAACAAATTCTGAAATGGGGGACAGAGCCAGAAGCTAGGATTACAGGGAATGGAACGGGGTGCCCTGTCGCTCCCAAGAGGACTGCAAACTCCCACTACGGCTCGCTACCACAAAGCACAAGGAGCTGTCACTAGTAAGAAGTGAAGTCATGGAGCACCGACCAGTCACAAAGTAGGGGAAGGCTGGACTCACAGAGCAGAAAAGGAGACAGAGGCTCAAGGAAACTCTAGCATTGCAAAAAGAAAAGCCTAACTGCCTACACCGCGGATGGCATAGAGCAGCCGAAACTCAACTGTGACTCAACTGAGCAGAAGCCGAGGATCGGTCATAGAAGCTGCTTGCCTAGCCAGAATACGAGCGCTCACCCGGTTCTGCAAATTACAATAGACTTTCTTATTGTATTTCTGCTTGACGGTGGGAGGGATGACCTTCGCCAATGGGGGTAAAACTGTAGCAAGGTCAGACCAGCTAGCTACATCATTGATTATACGATAAGATGGAAAGAGCAGGCTAGAATCAGCTGAAGAGGCTATGGGGATGGCGTTAGAAGGGTAGGGAAAGCGGGAGATTGAAAAGTAAACAAGAAATGGCGAAAGCTTGGGGGAAAAAGAGTGCAGGTTGGGCAATACCTCCATTAGGAGGTGATTGATCCAAGATTGAACCCCTAAAACTTGATACAACGAAAAGATGCATCCCGAAAAATGAAAAGAGAATGTCGAAAGTTTGGAAGAAGAAATCATCATAGAACAAGGATAATTATAATAAAAAGAAGGAGCCTTAGAAAAAAGATTTGTCTTGACAGTATGCATCTGCGGGCCTAAAATGCGGCGATGCAGAGCATGCCCAATCACACTTCGAGACCAAGAACGACAAGGGATAAAGGATTTAAATAAACCTTCGTGAGTAAACAGACTCAAACTCAGTGAAGGCGCCACTGAAGAACAATGGGCACGAACCTTGTAATAACTCAACCGAGGGAAGGAGACCAGTTTCGAAAACACCTTACGATCCCTAAAAAGGTTAGCAATATTAGGAGGCCGAAGATTGGCAATAAAATCACAATAGGCAGTGGTAGAGATAGTGGAGTTCATAGCTGATATAGGGACAACTGCCAGGGAGTTGAGATCCTTTCTAGGAACAAAGCTAACCTTCCTAGCCAGGCTCGCAAGGTACTTGCACTTTAAAAGGGGGTAATTTAGAAAGGAGAGAAGTTTGGCCGGTAAGATATGACCTTTAGGGAAACCAAGGAGTTTTTGAAGAGAAAAGCATCTACTACGCGAATGAACAAACTTATTACAGAAAATACACCTGATTTTATTCACGCATTCATGTTTAAAATGCCCGGGAAGGAGGCATCTGAAACAAACCATAAGAGGGTCGGACCTACAAGGGGAAGGGGAATTAGTGAAGATTGGAGAGCACTGAGAAAGAAAGGAGATATCGAGTCGAGGAGAAGACAACTCCCTCTGCGATACAATAACCAGCACTAAACTTTTAGACTTAGCATCAAGCTCGGAGAGATGCATAGTAGGAACTAGACCAAAAAAGCCTTACAAGTTCACCACCAAAGAAGGACTCTGTACAATAAGAAAGAGACAGTACAGTTCCAAATGCACCAAAATACCACCACCAAGAAAGTAAACAGTGGAGCAAGAGGGGGGCTAAAAACCCCCTCAAAATAGAGAGAAAAGGAAGGAAATAAGAATCAATAAGGGAAGAATAATAGGGCTAACTGAATTTGAGTGAAACGTTGCTCAGGGCTCAGCGAATCGCTGAAACCAATTACTGACGGAATGGAGTCGCCGGGGGAAGAGAAGAAAAGTTGTAATAAATAACACTAGTTCCACAAGCAGTGCCACAACATAGAAAAACCGAGACCACACACACTAGAGACAGTGAAGCTCTACCAAAGACCAACAAACACCCAGCACCCAATTAATGCAGTAATACTCACAGTGGGGATGAGGCGGCACCACCGGGAATACACTCACAAAGCAAGGATGAGAAGGGGAGCGGCCGGAGTAGTAGGAGGAATATGAGAAATCTCAACTCCAGATGCCAAGCAAAAGAATCCTGGAAGAAGAAATAGTTAATAGGGGGAAGAGATAGTCCCAAGAACCAAATGGCTGGGAAGGAGAGAAACGTGCTGATATAGGGAAGCTACTACTAAAGGTCTCACAGACCAAAAGAGGCCACCAGAACCACTAGAGAACCAGATAAGCACACCACCACTTGAAGGAAAATAAAACAATAAAGCACTAAATACACTTACAGTGATGGGTTGTAGGAGGGAGCTAGCTTCAAAACCTAGTACCTTTGAAACGACACACAGCAGGGCAGCGGGCGGATGAAAGATGGCAGCTATGGGCGGGAGGGCTGACCGGGACAGCCAATAGCCCTCGAGGAAATAATGGCGCGACTTGGGCACGGAGGAATCCTGGAGGAGAACAGTAGCGAAAAACGGAGATGCGCCGAGCTCACCCACCAAAAAAAGGTGGAGGAGCGATGGAGAGAGATAAAAGAGGGAAAACGAAAATGGTGGGGGGGGGGTGGAAGCGGAAATGGGTTTGTAGATCTCGAGGAAATGAGCAGATTTAATGAAGGGAGTGGGTGAGGATTTGGATCAGAGTCGCCGGACTGGGCTTAGGAGTGGAGCCAAGAGAGTCACCAAGAGAGTCGCCAAGAGAAAGGTTTGGTAACAATCTTATTAAGTCCTATATAATTGTTGTTGTTGTTTGATTAACGGTAGAAAATTGCACAAAAGATATTGAAAAATTCAGAAACTTTGCCAGTAGGTCGGATGCACCACGCACGAGCCAACACAACTTATAGAAGTTAGTTTCGACCCACGGTTTGCAGTATACGGTAATGTATCGCTTTCACTCACGAAAAAGAGTCGAAAGCGATACACGGCCATATATCGCAAACCGTGAATCCAAACACACTTTTACAAGTTGCGTTGGCTTATGCGTTGTGAGTTCGCTGTACTCGCAAAACTGCAGATTTTTTAGATCTCGTTTGTGTGCTATTACTAAGAACGAACAACTACAACAACTAATACTACATCTATATTGTCACGCCCCGCTTCCCGGAATACAGGAACACAAGCACGTAACTGAGGCCTAGCGAATGATATAAGTACGCTAACTCATATCATCCATAAGCTGTACCAGTCTTAGCCCAACAATATAAGAAAATTTAATCACAACCACGCAGGAAACATAATCACATAAACGAGAATGGAATTCAATAACCAAATCTGGAATATAAAGACTTACTAAATAGCTCGAGAGGCTCCTGCTTCAATTGTAGAAGAACTGCTCATCAATGCCTTCGGGCAATTTCTCTGGCTCACCTGTGCTTGATTATCTAAAAAGAAAGAATAATTTGTCCTTAGAGCAAGTACGGACAGCAAGTAGTGAAAGACATAGAGTAAAGGAGTAAGGTACGTGTAGAAAATATGAATCAAGATCAAATTTGCAAGGACAATAATGGTACTAATAGAAATGGTCTTTATCAAGTATATATGCATGTCAACTAGGTCTATTATCAAGTTGTTTCTCCTATCTAGTGCACGTACTACTGCATCCCATACTACAGGTTCGATGCACGCACAGCAGTGTTCGTTTTAGACTTCGTGGTGGGGTCTACAGAGCGTGTACTCGGGTATATCACGATAACAAGATAACAAGATAACAAGTTCACGTCTCCACAAGTATTCTCCACCTTCCCTGTAACAAGTCCATGTAACAAGAGGGCCCTACCGAGTACATTTTCTGAGACGGTCCACTACTAGGTCAACCCTTAGAATCCCAGCTTGTTTAGTATTTTGTTACTAAGTCATATATGCACATGCGGGTGGTCATAAGAATGTCAAGTGAATGATGATAATGCAGCAACATGGTATATTACACAATAATAAGCAAGAAACAGTAAATCTGAAATAGCTGACACAGTCACACTAAAACAGGTATAACTCCTAGACTAAAGCTCCGAATTCGGACTTCTAGTAGGCTATGGACATCTAGACAGATAGGGCTACAAGTTATATTCAGAGACTTTCTGCTAGTTTTAACTTTATCTAGGCTAAAAACTCTAATCTTTGCAGATTAGCTGTTCTGGCAGCAGCTAGGTGTCAACTTCTAAGGGGAGGAAACATGGTATAAATATATTATAAAAATCTACAGAAATTTGAGGTGAACCCTAAGCATGTCTATAAGGTTCCTGGAAAATTTCATAGCATTCTAACATTTTTACATAGTATTACACCATCGAATATGTCGAGATTATAGTAATTTCTGTAGTCTGAAAGTGTAGACTAGCGGGACTAAAACTGTTATATCTTACAGCTCGTGACTTCAAATTAAGATTTGTCACTTGGGTTGGAAACTAGGTCCAATGGGTAAAAACTCTCTTTTATATCTTGTGTGCTAATTCTCATATTTATAGGGTCGAAACCTCTGTGCTAAACAATATATGCAACAAGAATTTTATAAAAACTATCATGCTTATATTCATTAAGTGAGTAGTTATCGAACTAATGAATCACACATACATCAAGATTAATGTAAAACAAGCATTGTGAATTTTCTAAATAAGAAGTCAAGTGAATTTATCAAGTTCAAGTCACGAGATTTCATATAAATAACATGCATTTAATCACGGCGTGTTTTCCTCATATACTAATTTATTTATTTATTCATGTCAAATGTATGTCTAGGCTTGGGTTTGAGTCAATGGATAATAAAAAAAGTCGAGAGTACGTCAGGTTAGCTCGTGTAAACCCTCGATACTCTCAACGAGACGGGACACAAGGCAAAATTATCGATAAATAAATTGGAACTACTTGCAGGAGATCAATTAATTTTGAACTAGAATAAAGGAAATAGTTCAATAGACTTGCCTTTTTCGTAGTAGTCGATTCAATAAAGTAAGAATAACGGGATCAGAATCCCGGGGAACAATCCCAAGAGTACGGGCGAAATGCGCGCGAAAAACTCCAACAGCAACAACCGCAACAGTGAATTAATCCCCCACACACGATCAGCCAAAACAGCAAGCAGCGACGGGATCTGGTGCGGGTAGAACAGCAAACAGCGGCAGCAGCGAATCAAAACGCGCCTCGCACAGGATCAGGCAGAACAGGGAACAACGGTGTGGGATCGGTGTGCGCCGAACAGCAAATAGCAAGAGCGGCCAATCAGAGTTCGTCTTCCACCTTTCGACAGCGGAGAAGAGAGAGGCGGCGACGACCCTGGCAACATGCGATGGGGCTCGCGACGCTCTAGGCAGGCGACGTCGGCGGCGGTGCTGGTCGGGAAGCGACGCAGCGGCGAGAACTCCGACGTTGAGAGCGACTCTGTTTCGCTCGAAAAAATAGGGGAGAGCGGGGAGTTGGGTTCTGGCGTCGAATGTGAGGTTGGTGGCGACTCTGGGCTGCGACGAAGACTACGGTGAGGCGAGAGGCTCTCGGCGAAGTGGAGAGGTGATCGGTCATGTTTGAAGGTGAGGTCGATGGGTTACGGTGGGGTTTCGATTGGGTTCGACGGAAGTGGTTAATGGCGAAGGTGAAGGCGATAGCGATGAGGAAAGGGATGCGGGTGGCTCGGTAATGGGGACGAGGCAGGGACGGTAGTGGAGAAGGTGATGCGAGGGTGGTTCGGTGGTGGAGTGATGAGGCGAGATGGGAGTTGGATTCGACGGGGCTTCGATGCGAGGTCGGGGTGAGGTGCTGGAGGTGTAGAGATGGTGGCGACGGGATAGATGGTGGATTTGGCGATGGGAGGGGAGGATTGGGTTGTTCGGTTATGGGTGAAGGTGAGAAGACGAAGGAGAAATGAGCGGGGGTTTGTTTGGGTTTGAGAACCAGGAGAGGGAGAGAGAACAGGGGAGAGAGAGTTGGTTAAGGGGGTTCTGATTGTGGGAGGAGTGGGATATTTTAAATATAATAAAAAAAATGAAGAGGAGATCGTGGGAAGTTGGGGGATTTGAGGGATTGAGGGAGAATTAGTCTGGGCTGTTGTTAAGGGAATTGGGTTGTGGGTAGCTTTAGACTAGGATCCAATACCCAATAAGATGTGGGTTGGGCTTGAGTGTAGATGGGCCACAAAAAAATACAATAATATAATAAATAAATGGAAACTAGTAAGCCCACAACATGACAAAGACCCAGATACAATAATTAGGGGGAAAATACATCAAAGACATACAAAAATAATAACCCGTATAATCGGGAATAGGGGTTACATATATCTACAATAAGAACTGCATACAATACACATCGTGAACCTAACCTTCAATTAACTACACATAATATAAAAATTGTAGACTCAAACATTGAATCAAAAATTCAATCAATTAACATAGATAGATCTACTAAAGTAGAAAAGAGTTAATACCGTTCACAATGTGGATTTTTCGTAAAGGAGATAGATGAGGTGCTTGCGTTGCTGTTGACGAAGGAGGGGGAGTAGGTTCTAGGTAATTTCGTTAGGATTAGGGTTTTAGGGTTTCAGAGATTTCGTTAGGGTTAGGGTTAGGATTTTTTGGATTCGGGATCTTCAAGAGAAGAGGGCAAGCGTGTGAGAAGGGGGAGAGAGTGAGTGATAAAGTCAAATGAAGGAGGAGGAGCTAGGGTTTCGACAATGGGTTCAGGAACGAGCGACAGAGAGAGAGAGAGAGAGAGTATTCTAAGTGTGAGAGATTGAAGGTAGGAGGAGTGAGAGATTTGTACCAGTGTTTTAAAACACTTGTACAACTTAAGCCATTGTTCCACACAACAGCCTAGGTTTTACATAGGCCGTTGTGCGGAACAACGACCAAAGTTGGAATATGAATTTTTTTTCTACCTTGGCCATTGTTTCCAACAGCGGCCTAGGTTCAAATTTGGCACAAAAAAAAAATACAATTCATCAGCGACGAGCGAGAGAGAGTGTGAGCAACACGCTAAGTCGAAGAGTTATTTGGGGGGAGAGGGGGTGATGAACGGAGTGAATCTGAGCCGTTGGATCACGATCGAAACGATCCAACTCGCAACGGGTCTGTGCAAGCAGACCCGTTTGCAACTGAGCACTCCCTATATATATATATTGAGTTGAAAAAGAAAATTTTAATAATCTGAAATCGCTCAACTGGGTCAACCCGCAACCCAGATCAATCCGATATGGGTTCGACCCTTAAGGGTTCGCGGGTCGACCGAGTCGACATTTTCTAAGTCGAACCCGGCCCGGCCCGGTTATGTTCGCCACTCGACCCGAACCCACAATTTGGTTCGACCCGTGCGGGTCCGAACCGACCCGGTCCGGTCGACCCGAATGCCACCCATAGAAAACATCCTTAACAAATTTTGAAGGACCCAAAAAACTATATTGCCAACTTTTTTTTAGGTGCCAATTTCTTAAAAAGGGATTAAATTTCCAATTTGAAAATAGAATAAAAATCAATTGCCAAATTTCAGAAAAAGGGGGAAATAATCGATAAAAAAATGGTGAAGCGGAAATGTTAAGCATGCTTAATGAATATTAAAGAAACCAAACAAATCCTTAAGATAAAAACTTTGTTGCCAATTTTTTAAATTTTAAAAAAATATATTGCCAATTTCTAGAGAAGGGAATACATTGCCAATTTAAAAGAGTATAAAAATCAATAGCAATTTTTTTTTTTTTTTAATTTTAAGGAAAGGTAAGTAGTCAAAAAATTGGAGAAGGGTAAATAGGAAGCATCCTTGATGAATATTAGACAAACAAAACAAATCATTAAGATTGAAAACACTGTTGCCAATTTATTCATTTATTTTTTAAAAATCTATTGCCAAATTCTAAAAAAGAGAGAACATTGCCAATTTAAAAAGCTATTGAAAACCAATTGCCAAACTTAAAATGGAATGAAGAGCAAAAGAATAAAAAAAAATTGGAAAAGAGGAAATAGCAAGGTGTGTGAATTAGCACGTGGAATTACCAGATAACTAATTAATAACCAGTTACTTATAACTGGAGAATTGAAGTTGTGTAATTTGTGTAGACCAACCAAGTCTTATTTCTCAACACTAATAGCTAGACATAAAAATGTGTGAATGATATTTGATGTGAGGCTAGATGAAAATGGAAGGTTAATAAAAATAAACAAAAGACTACAACATATTTATTTGTAATAACCTATAGAAAATATTAAAATTTTGCTAATTATCTATAGAATAATCACAATGAAAAAGAACAAAGATAACTAGAAGATTACTACATATTTCCATGGAAGTAGTTTATCACCACCGCTTTTGTTTATTTCTATAATCACAACAGCTTTAAAAAAGTCAGTTACACTTTAACACAAGAATACAAATTAAATTAATTCTCCTCGAAGATAGAAAAACATTATTAAAAAAAAAAAGAAAGAGAACTATATATTTCACTGTATCTAATTATCTTTGAAGAACCCTCACAAGGAAAAAAATTTATGAAAAACTATCATTTGTTGCCCCATAAGATTAGCTCTTTCATCTGAAATTAATTGCTTACTAATTAATTTTCTCACTTTTGATCCTTTTTTTCTTCTCTTCTCCTATAAAGGACTCGTCTACTCTTCATCTTCTTCCATCTTCTTTCTTTCTCTCGATTTTGATTTTTGTCTTGATAAATCTAATCTTCTTATTCGCTTAGTAGTACAACTACACAATGATGAGTTCTACAACTACTGAATTCGGCAGTCATTCGAACTTGCAATGCTTCATCCACAACACAACACCAAGAATTCCCTCCTTTTCCATTCCAAAGGTATAATTGTCGCCTTTTTCTTTCCTCTATATTTTTTTGAGGTATCATCATCATCAAATATGGTGTATTCTTTTTTTTTTTTCTCTCTCAAAGAGATTTATGAGGCATTAAATCTACATTATAGTGATGTGGTTCTTTAGTATAACTTTTGGATTATTTTCTACAAGGAGAATAGACGGTATTTTTTCACAAAAATGAATTGACCAAGGTGGCGTAATACAAAAAAATTTCCCTCACTACTTTCTTTCTTGAATATAAAAAATTAAATGAATGTTTTGTCTTTTTTCAATTAAAATATTATTTTAATTAATTAATTTACTTATCTTATCTTTTCTTTTAGCTTTTTACTGAAGATTCATTTTATACTGGGCCATTGCATTTTCGCAATTATTTTTTTTGTGTTGTTGATCTACTGATGAAATCAATTCATTAACAATTAATTTATTTTAATAAAAAAGGGGAGATGAAGTCAAATATTGATGTTATTTTTGACTTATTTGACTAACACTTTAACTCTACAAATAGAAAAGAAAGGTCAAATTATCCGTAGTTAATAGGATGAAAAGTCTTATGCGTTCACACCGCAATCTGAGAGATGCTTTTCACTTTTTCCTCCCCTTTTTCTGCAAAATTGTTTTACCCTTCAAATTAAAAAATCCATAACCTTTTAGTCGTATGTTTTTAAAAACATGTGTATTTCAAAATAAATATTCTGAATTTTATTATTTGCTATTCCGCCTCCCAATTTAATGAACCGTAAATGAAATAAATATCAACATTTTCTTGCTAGTATTATTATTGCGAAAATATGGCTACCCTATTTTATTAACGAGAAATAACGAAATAAACATAGATGAACTGAGAGAGTAAAAGATCAAAGTAGTTTGTTGTTGTTTTATGTTTTTTGTAAAATAAATCTCTAATATCTAATCTCTAATCTCTAATATTATAATGAGAGAGTTGGGATTGTGTCATTTGTAGACAAATTGTAATTTATAGATAAATTGTAATTTTTAAACAATTAATCATTAATCTCAACCACTTATTTTTAAGTAGAAGTTATATTAACCATCAATTTAGTCAATTGTTGTCGGTTAACATAATACCTTAAGAGTTCAAATTTATTTACTACATAATTATTTACAAAATTGACACTCATATAAAATAAAAGTTGGTGTAATTAGGGATAATTGTAAAGAGTATGGTAAGAATTTGAGATAGGTAAGATGAGTTCTCAGGTTTGAGGCTGGATTACGTCGCAGTCTTTACTCAAAAAAAAAAAAAACAAAAAAAAAACAAAAAAAAAAAAACAAAAACAAAAACCTCTTAAGACATGAATCGGAGATGCAGATTAGTTGGTACAATTTTAGTAAAACCAAACTACCCAAATGGGGCAAAATAATAGCAAGCCCAACCCGAGCCCACTCCCAAAATCCAAACCCGATCCAAATTAAACCCAACCCGCCTGCCCCTTCTTCACCATCACCCAAAGTCGGGATTTGTGTGTAGATCAGATCTCTCTTTGGAGGCCATGCCAGAGCTCCTCCAGAATCCCAACGGATAAGGTTTAAATCCCAGCCTTAAATTTCCTGCAATTAGAGACTTTAAGATCCGTGCCTGTCAACGTGCATAAGGCACGTGTTACAAAAAAATCTCTCATACAGAGAAAGAAGAGAGAAGTTTTGTGTGCGTTGCTTATTTTTAGTCACAACAATTATCCATTATCAACTTGTGTTTTTTATTATTATTATAATTTTGGAACAATTGAGTATAGATTAATTGTGTGTTTTTTTTTTATATAAATTTTTTGGTTGTAAACGGAATTTGAACTCTCAACTTCTTAACTTATATAGGAGTATATATTAATTGGGTTTTTTTTTTTTGTGCAAACGGAATTTGAACTCTCAACTTCTTGCTCATCCGATGAGTGAAAAATGCATGCTTACTCATGGGTTCGGATGCTTGTATGTATTTTGGTGGGACTCATGGGTTCGGATGCGACCTATGTAGGAAAACTTTTTGTTGTTTTGGGTGGACAATGAGTATCATGACCCGAATGTGGGTGACATGAACATCATTGTCCGTTGATGACTTTTGTATTTTATTAAAATCTTTTTAATGAAACTAGGGGGGCCTAGGCCAACCTTTTCAATCAAAAAAAAGAAAAATGCATGCTTACTGGTGGACCACAATACAGTCAATACTGACCATTATTATTTTTTTGATCATTACACTTGCCCATTATTATTATTATTATTATTATTATTAACTTGTTTGTTTGCTTAATGGATTGACATAATTTTTTTGATTTGGACGAAGGCATATGCGCGGGATGTGAACACCCGGTGGTTGCCAGAGAACAGAGACAAGTTGGAATACTTCACTATGGAAAACCTATGGGAACAATACAAAGAGTGGAGTGCCTGCGGTGTGTGTGTTCCTATACTCCTGCAGCAGGACGAGGAGATAGTGAGACAATTTTACGCTCCTCAACTGTCCGCGATACAGTTGTACACAACTAAGAAACATTTGTGGTATCTACTCAACTTACTACATTTTGTGATTATGACAACAGTTGTTCAAATGATAGCTAGTAGTTAAATTAAACTAACATATTTTCTTTCCTGTGGCATATTAGTACATCTGCTGGAAATGGTAGCCGTTCTGAAAATGGTGGATGGGGACGTTCTGGCTTGGAGGAGGAGATTGGGCATCTTTACTGTCAGTATAGTGACAGTACGAGCCCTTACGACAGGATGCCGCTCGCTGAAAAGGTCGAATGATTCTTATGCCCAAGTTGTTTGATTGAGCAAATGTTTGTATGTGATAATACGTACTAAAGTTGCTATATATATTCTTATGGCCGGTGTGGATTTTAGGTCTTTGAGCTTGTGAAAACCTATCCGGGCTTGAAAAGCCTTAGGAGTGTCGACCTTTCTCCGGCTAGCTGGATGTCTGTTGCCTGGTATGCCATAATACACTGAAGTTTTGCCTCTTTTTATAAATTATAAAAAAAAACTATTTTTTTGTTTTTGTTTTGATAATTAGTTGTTGCTAGTAGCGATAGCCAGAAGGTCGTGGACATACAATTGTCGTTGAATTTATTTGTATATTGTGACTTGTGAGAGAGGAGATGGAAATTGAAGTTTAATGGTTTCTTGTTTGGCTTATTCTAGGTACCCTATCTATAGTATACCAGGCAAAAGAAATGCACCGGAGTTGTCTGCAAGCTTTTTGACTTACCATAGTCTCTCTGCAGCGTTCCAAGGTGCGTTCATGTTCTTTTTTGAAGGGTAAAGGGGAAAAACTGAAACATGTATTAATACTTACTTAACCACTTTGCATTATATCTTACCGTTCTGGGTGATGTAATTCTTTTTATTTGTTGTTTTCATTGTTTCAAGACTTACTCAAACAATGAAATCAACAAATAGAAAAGGTTTACATTATTTAAAACGGTAAGATATATCACAAAGTGGTTAGATGAGTATGGCTTTTTGATCTTTCAATCTGTGAACCTCAGTTTATGTGTTGTATATCCTGCATGAATTGTATGAATACTTCTCATTATAGTTTCCAGACTTCCTTGTTATTCTTTGTTATTTATTTTGTCGTGTAAATCACATTTCGTAATGCTTCTTCTATGCAAGTCATTTGAATTTTTGAGTGAGCTGATATTGCAGATATTGAAATAAATATTTAGTTCAATTTTAGTGTTGTTGTATGGTTTACTTTTTTTTTGGAAAGATGAAATTGGCATTATATGATGATATGTGCTCGTTTTCTATCATTTGCAAGCAACCTCTTCATTTTACTAGGTTTGAGAAATTTTGTGTCCTCTTTCCTGTTGAGCATTCTTTAAATATTCGATATGTCGTTGGCTTAAGATTCCTTAAATGCTTGCATCAGTTGATTGGTCAAAGGGTCGAAAGACCGGATGCTGCAAGTAAGGAAACTTGCTCCAGTCTATCAGCCTACTTCCATAGATTAGATTTTTCAGGCTCTATTCTTCGATTCTCCTACATTCTGTGTCCAGTTGCTTAATGCTTTGTCCAACTCTTCCTGGAACCAAAACCTATTATAGTAGAGAGAATGTTGAGGCATTAATACAATGTGCTTCTCTCAATATATTTTCAGACTCTTGAAGTTCCTTCATCTTCTTCACGTTCGAAAGGGCAACATCACTTCTCTGTTCCTTGTTTCCGATTCCTTTTTTGTTGGCTCTAGTATTAACCAACAAAGTTGGAAATTTTGAAATAAAGTAACCGAACTACATAACAAGGTTGTCGCTAGAGTGCTGCTGTATCAAACTAGATCATAAAAGGTCCCTAGCCGCTACCTCCAGTACCAACGACATCAACAAAAGCCTGCTACTCTTACATCCTGATGATAATAATTCTACCATATAGTACATGAGGGTGCGTATTGGACCATATAGTACATGAGGGTGCGTATTGGACTCCCGACTGCTCCTGTAGCTGCAATCCGGTTTCCCACAATCGCCACATACTAAAGTCTCACCCAAAAACTAGCTTGTATAGAAGGCAATTAGGGATCCTTGACCTTATTATATATATATATACACCACTCTTCCCATTCTCATATTCGTTGTGGGACTATTCCCACTTCTACATGAGCTTTGGGCTTAACCATGGGCAGTACATGAATGAGTTTGCAATGCACACACAAATGAAAGTTCTTAAATTTCGACATCAAAATTCTTTTCGATGACCAAGTTAAATATCTAAGAGCCTTACAACGAGACCCTACTTTTTTTCTATTTTTTTGTGAGTACAGATAGACCTTAGTTGATCTTGCAATTAGGAGTAACATTGATCACTATGAGTTTGTACTCGTGCTGTAAAAGATATTTCCATTCTTCTAGTTTATGTGGATCACACTGTTATCATTGTAGATTTTAATTTCAAAATATCATGTATTAAGTAGTGTCTTTGTGTCTTTCACAACCAGGGTTTTAAATGACCCCCCCCCCCCCCCCCCCCCCCCCCCCCCCCCCCCCCCCCCCCCCCCGACATTCGATATATCCCCCAATATGTCGGATATGTTGTGAGAAAAACTGCCATATAAAAATGAAAAACTTCCATATAAAAATCCAACACTGATATGCCATATAAAAATCCTGTCTCTTTTGGGAAAATGTCGGATATATCAGGTTGAATCCGAAATATGACCCGGCACCGGCAGGTCCCCCGATTTTTTGAATTAAGTCGCCCATGATACGATAGTTGCAATTTTAGTTTTTCTAGAGATAGATTCGGTTTTAAACCGATAACTTGGTAATACCGATTACACTAGAAATCCTCATTGTGGTGCATTGTTGTATGAAATTATGTGCAATGTGTGCGTAGTGGAAGTTCCGTTCTTAATAACGTTTAGTTTCATATTATTTTGTGTTAGTATATGATATACATGATAATTCCGTGTGTGTAAATGTTATGCCAATCATATTTAGGATATAATATTTTTTTTCTATCTTACATAACAGCTGGATATATGTTAGATATCGCGATTTTTCCTCCGATATATCTTGGTTGACATAGACAAACAAATTGGACCAACATGAGACCGGCATTCGCCATTTAAAACCTTGTGCACAATACTTGTTAACTGGGTATCTTCACCCCTTTGATATTTTTTATGACATTTTTTTTGAGGAATTTATTTTCTAATATAATTAGGTAAGGAATATATCTGGGATCGCCAACTTTCAATGAAATAGTACCATACATATCAGTCATATATTGAAAATTTTATGATAAAATCATTATTGTTTTATAAATTGATATTTCTAATGTCATTTTTCTGCTAGAATATGGAGTATAAGGATACTTACATGTTTCTCACTGGAAAATTAGTGTGGAAGCAGTTTATAAGGTATTGAAAATGTATTTGAGAAGTGTCGGGGAAGTTCCCAAAGTTCAGCATGTATGCCAAAAGCATTGGGGCATATGAAGTACTTCCTATAAGAAAACTACTTAATGCGTGAGTTGCTTACGGAGCATTGCCCCAGGAGTAAGTGCGAAATCAAGAAAGCGACAAAATGCATGCCTTTTGCTAATGGTGATGACGATTATAGTAATAGTTTTTATTTTGCTAAAATATACAACTAGGAAGCACGGGTACTTTCAAACGGCCAACGTACCCGTGTCGGGTGCGTATCGGGTGCCGATGCTCCTTGGGTTTTCCCGGGTGCATACCCAAGGAGTATCCAATTTTTTAATATGTGTTTGCAACTTTTGGACACAATTACGTTTAAATAATATTTGGGGCCCTAGTGTAATTTCAAAAACTTCATGTTTCAAGTTATGCTCAAACACAAAACAAGTATATCCAATGTTTTGATAGTTAGGTTATCATTTTTTTTTTCTCTAAAAAAATGCTCATAATTATAATGTATCCTTAAGTTCTATGAAATGGTTCAGTATTTGCTTTTTTAATAAGATAAATATTTATTGATTTATGTATATAATATAAAATATATTATTATTATTTAGCGTACCCACCAACGCACCCGCATCCTACTTTTTTTAGAAAATGACGTATTCTCGTACCCGTGTCGTGTCGTACCCGCACCCCGGATCCGTATCTGTTCTTCATAAATATACTTCATAAATATACTGTAGCAATCTACTGCATTTTTTTTCCTGGATCCGTATATCTTATGAAATATTAGTTTTGTCACTTTGTGCATCTAATTTAATTTATTTGGATTATATTTATCTTATTTGTAACAGTTTCAAAGTACCATTTGTATGTAGCACATTTAGTTTTTTGACCTTGTGCTTGAAGCCTCTTCGTATATTTTCTTTTGATGCGAAGATCATGTAAATTGTTGATAATGCTTAAGTTGTTTGTACTGTTTCATTGTAGTTTGGCTTCTATACTTGCATTAACCTAACTTGGTTGGAATATTATTGTTTGCAGATGATAATCTGGGAGATTCAGACACGAGCGCTTCTCAATCTGGAAGGAGCAGAACAAATGGCCACATCTCGCTCTGCTCATTTGGGCTGGCTACTTACAAAATGCAGGGAAGCAGCTGGCAAAATCTGGAAGCTGGAGACCCCGAAAAGTTTGCCAAACTTTACAGTGCTGCAGACTCCTGGCTGAAGCAGCTGAGGTTCCATCACCCTGACTTTGAATACTTCACCAAGCGATGTCCCTCTGTGAGCAGACTTGCTTCTTGTAACAACCTTTTGCAGCTTGGAGAGCCTGGTCATATATAGTTGAAAATTCATTTGTTCTCATCTTAGGAAAGGGAATAACTGTATGTGTTGTTGCAACAATTTTTTTTGCACAGTTTTGGTGGTCTACTCCCTATTGCCTCGACTTCCTCAACCTTTTTGTTAGATCAGAGGAGAGAAGGGCTATGAGCAGTAAATTTTTGATGTCATCGTTATATTTTTTCGATGGCAGGATGTTTTTTAATAATCTTTGCCTTTATATATAACTCTCTTTCGGTATTATGTTGGTACAATTTCTCCGCTGCTTGTGTTACAGGAATTTTATGCATCTGTTTTGTTCACAGGAAGAACAAAATCTCAACTGTTATGGTAAAAGCCTGGGTTTATCAATTTTTTCCATAGAATATTTTCTTTAGATCTTTCATTTTTTTCCCCAAATACAGGTCTTAAACTAAATGATGTTTCAGAAAGCTGGATGCTGCCATGCTGCAGTTGTTTGAAAACCCATTTTATGTCACTCGATGAATGATTTCTTTCATTTGAAGGACAATGGTACAGGTTTATGCACACAAGAAAAGGGTGCTTGTGCTATTTATGCGATTTAAGCATGCAGATTACCTTTTTGATTCATTCATCTTTTGTTCCCTTCCCAGCAGTAGTTTTCTCTTAATGCAGTTCCTTCGATTATTTGGAATAATCTTAAGTCCTGTTGTTGATGTAAATTTTTTACAATCTAACTTACAACATAATGGTATCATATCACTAGATTTATATGCACATACACTGTACATTTTCCCCTCCCTAAACTCTTTAATCTTTGTGTATCCATTAATGATTTGAGAAAACCCACTTGTTTGTTGCATTTTGACCCCTAACTTATAATTTTCAGGAAGGCTACAGGCGCAGTGATAGACAGCGCATCAAGGGGGAAAAGCCGATAACAGTCAAGGAGATTTATCAGAGGGTGGGAAAGCGAAAAAGCTATGAAAACATCGCAGGTATACACTCACCTTTGTCTATTTTTGGGTCTATTCCGGACTACATGTTAATTCAGTTAGCAAATGCGTACGGTATAAATGTGCAACTTTGTCATGCTACACACAAACTCTATTGACATAATTCGAGATAGGGAAAGGGAAAATATTCTTTAAGTCCAACGGGTTATTTGGGGGGGGGGGGGTTAATAGAGGATTGCGTCTCCCAAAACCTGATAGGATTGGCTACTCCTAACCAGGAGGTAGGAAGGTCCACTCCTAATCAGGAGGTAGGGGGGTCAACAACTGTTAATGTTTAACATTCTTTTCTGGAACGTTAGAAGGCTTGGCCAGGCGGCCAAGCGCAGAATGGTAGGGAATGTAATTAATAATAACGCCATTGATGTTGTCTGTCTGGAAGAGACTAAAGTGTCTCAACCAACAGACAAGTTCTTCAAAGGCTTGAAGTTAAAACACATTAACGAATAGAGGACTAGGGACGCTATCGGTGCGTCGGGGGGGATCATGGTAGGGGTGAACTCCGGTAATTTTGATTTACTGGATGACTGGGTGGAAAACTTTACCGTCACGGTAGTAGTTCAAAGGAGATCTGATGTTTGGAAACAGATGATCACAGGGGTGTATGGCCCTAATGAAAGGAACCTAAGACAGGATTTTTAGGATGAACTTCATCTAATCAGAGCCAATTGGTGCCTCCCATGGGTGGTAGGAGGGGATTACAACATTGTCAGGCATGTGTATGAAAGGAGAGGGGGGCCAGGCAATGCCAACGACCGAAGAAAATTCAACCAGGTTATCTCAAATCTCATGCCGATGGAAATCCCGATCAACGACCGATCTTTCACTTGGTCTAATTGGCGAAGGGTTCCGGTTCTTGCGAAACTAGATAGAATCCTAGTCTCTACTGACTGGGAAGCCCAATTCCCGTTGGCCTTGGGGAGATCTTGTGTCCGCACCACTTCAGACCACATCCCAATTATCATTTTCACTGGGGAAGAGGGGCAAAGCAAACCTAAGATTTTCCAGTTTGAGAAAATGTGGCTGACTAACAGGGAGTGCAACGATCTAGTTAGGTCTAGCTGGAAGGGGCACTCACCCAAGAATAACCGGCAACAAGACTGGTCAGGAAACTGGCGAGACTCAAAAAAAGGCTGCATAAATGGAATAGAGACACTTTTGGAAATGTTACTCACAGGAAAGAGTCCATTCTGAAAGAAATTGATCTGTTAGAAAGAAAGGAGGATGCGGATGGACTGGATGACAGCCAATTTGAAAGACTTAACACATGTAGGTAGGATATCCAAGAGACTTATCACAGAGAAGAGATCTTGTGGAGGCAATGGTTCAGGGTGAAATGGCTAGCCGAAGTGGATGCGAACACAAAATACTAACACAAAGTTGCTAGCATGCGGTGCAGGAACAATCACATCCATGCTATGGATATTGACGGGCAAACTATCTCTGAGGCTCGTCAAATTGAAAAGCATGTTCATGAGACTTATAGGGAACTTTTGGGCCAAAATAGAGATGGTAACTACGAGTCCGCTGAAAATTTATAAGAAGAGCTTCCAAATGAGGTGTCCTCTCGTGTTAAAGCCATGCATGATCCGTTTACCTTGGAGGAGATAAAGGAGGCAGTTTGGGGGATGGGCCAAGATAGTGCGCCAGGTCCGAATGGGTTCCCAATATTTTTTTACAAGAGGTTTTGGAAAATCCTAAAGTTTGATCTGTTGGATGTCATTAATGCTTTCTACGAGGGAACTCTGGAACTGGATAGACTAAACTATGCTCACGTTTGTCTCATTCCTAAGAAGAAGGGCGCTTCAGAAGTTGGGGACTATCGTCCTATCAGTTTGATTAACTGCTCGGTAAAAATTATCACAGATTTTGGCTAATAGACTAAGATGGTTGATTGGGGACATCATCGAGGACTATCAGACTGGATTTATCGTTGGGAGGGATATTTTTGAAGGGATCGCTCTAGTACAGGAGGTTATACAAGATTGCAAAAGACGTAACAAGTCTGGGTTCATGTTAAAACTAGACTTCGAGAAGGCGTACGATAAGGTGGAATGGAAATGTCTACTTGAAATACTAAGTAGGCGAAGGTTTGGGGATAGATGGACCGGTTGGATTGCTACTTGGCTCAAAACGGCAAAGACGCAGGTCTTAGTAAATGGGATGTCAGGGAAGGAAATCAGGTGTAGACAGGGTCTTAGGCAAGGGGATCCCCTTTCTCCTATTCTCTTTACTTTGGTGGCAGATGGATTACACCGTATGCTCCAATCTTATAGAGAAAAGGGTCTTCTGAATGGGCTGGGACTGGCGGGGAGTCTCCGCAGTTATTAACATTCAATATGCGAACGATACTTTTATCTTCGGAGAATGTGACATGGCCCAAGCTACACTACTAAAGTGGGGATTATATTTGTTTGAAGATTGGTCAGGACTAAAAGTGAACTTCCACAAAAGCTCCATCTCCTTCTTGGGTTCTACGGGACCAGATGAGCTTGTAGTTGCAGATATCCTCAATTGTCTGATCCAGAAACTTCCTATTAAATACCTCAGTTTGCCTATTGGCAGTGGCAATATAAGGAGGGTGGATTGGAATGCTCTGATTGATAATATTGGGAATAGGTTAGAGGGATGGAAGGGTAAAATGCTATCCTTCGCAGGGAGACTGGTTTTGTTAAACTCAGTAGCTCAATTCCATTATACTCTTTGTCTTTCTACGAGATTCCGGTTTGGGCAGTCAAGAAGATTGATAGATTAAGGCGCCGCTTCCTCTGGCGCGGTTCGGGAACCGATGGGAAAGGATTCTCACTTATCAAATGGGGGGGTGCAGAAGAACAGAGTTTGGAGGATTGGGTGTTATCAATCTGCGGCAAATGAACCAAGCTCTGCTTTATAAATGGTGGTGGAAACTTAGAACTAAGCCTAAAGCAAAATGGGCTTCTCTAATCAAGGGGAGCTACATCAGGAATGGCTGTGTCCACAGAAAACCGAAGAACATGTCATCTATGTCAGGGTTCTGGCGGGGAGTTAATAGAACCAGAGATATTTTTCTGGCAGGAGCCACCTTCTCCATTGGCAATGGGGATTCCATTTGTTTCTGGAAGGACAAATGGTGTGGTCAAATTAATCTTAAAAGACGATTGCTGGAATTATACAAATCAGCAACAGATAAAAATGATTGTGTCTCTACTCAATGGAGGAACCATAGATGGAAACCTAGGATCTCGGGGCGGCTTAGCACGGTTGCTAGAAGACAAAAACAAGATTTAATTATATTCTTGCAGGACTGGAAGCCGTCAAGTGATGATCACCATGACAAGATGCATTGGGCAGGAGGGGAGGGCGGAATCTACTCGGTGAAGTCTACTTACAGGTGGCTGAACAATGGGGGAGTGCGGACTACCGACCACATTTGGAAGGTTAAAGTACCTCCGAAGATTAGGGCGTTTAACTGGTTGGTTACTAGGAATGCAATACTCACTATGGACAACTTGATTAAGCGTAGGTGGCAGGGACCGGCAAATTGCGTTATGTGCCAACATGATCCTGAATCGGTGGATCATCTATTCATGCAATGCACCTTTTGCGAGATCGATATGAGGGAATTTGTTGAACAGGTTACGGATCAACATTCCCCAACCGGAATCGATGGGGGAAGTCTGAGGAGGTTGGCGGGATGCTAATTTACATAAGTCTCATAGGGATCTCTGGGGGATTGGAGTGGCGGCTATCTATTGGGGATCTGGCTAGAAAGGAATAATATAATATTTCACCCTGCACATAGACACGTCACGCACCACAGCTGCTATTTATGATTATTGCTAACATCAAATTCTGGTCTCAATCGACAGGTGGAGAGTCTTCTAAAAAAATCAAGGAGTTGTTCGCAGACACCAGTACATCAACCTATGAAGCTGACTCAGAGGATGGGGGGGGGGGCACCAGGGGATGAGTGAGAAAATTTTGCCGTACTGCCCCACTTTTTGAAAATATTTAGCGCTCTACCCCACTTCCCAAAACAACTAGCGATATGCCCCTGTTTAGGGCACGTCAGCATAAATCGTTATTGGAAATAACGGCATAGGTTATTTACATGCCGTTATTTCCAATAACGGCATCTATTTTACTTTTTTTTCATGTCGTTATTTGGAATAACGGCATCAGTATATTTCTCTTACAAGTGTGAATCTTTTAACTTTAAAAAGTTCTAAGTGCGAAAAAAAACTTATAAATAATGCCGTTATCATGAATAACGGCATTCGAATGACTGATGCTGTTATTGGAGATAACGGCATCAGTTATATATAAATGAAGTCATTTTTTTTTTATAAAAATTTATAACTGATGCCGTTATTTGGAATAACGGCATCAATTATAAAAAATTTCATTCAAAAAATATAACTTTGATTGTTACTTACAGAGAGATCCAGGCATGCATTCGGCCCAATTGGGCCCCACCAGTACACCAAATCCATATGATGTTGGAGGCATGATGTTTGGTGAAGTTATTTCCTCCATTGGGCCCCACCAGTACACCAAATCCATATGATGTTTGGTGAAGTTATTTCCTCCATGCCTGTCATCTCCAGTACAAAGTCTTTCCATATGATGTTGCACTGATGTCGTTATTTCAAATAACGGCATCAGTAGAAAATGTCGTTATTTGAAATAACGGCATCTGTTATAAAACTTTTACTCTTGCAATTTTTCTAAGTGGAGATTACGAGCTGCCGAAAAACAAAACAACCTATGTCGTTATTCTAAATAACGGCATGACACTTTTTTTTCAAACAGATGCCGTTATTGGGAAGAACGGCATCGAAATAACCTATGCTGTTCTTCCCAATAACGTTTCTTGCTGACGTGTCCTAAACAAGGGCATATCGCTAATTGTTTTGGGAATTGGGGTAGAGCGCTAAATATTTTCAAAAAGTGGGGCAGTACGGCAAAATTTTCGATGAGTGATCGGCATGTGGTTTCGAGGATTTGGGGTCACGCTAACCGGTCTCATTTTGTGTGTCATGTGTATGTACTACGTTTTTTGGGTTAAGGAACTATCTTGTATAGGATGGGCTCTTTATTTTTTGGTGGGTAATGAGTCTCATAATCCACGTGTTCGGATCCATGAAGATCATTACCCTTTGCTTGGTTGGTTGTTTGGTTAAAAGCTTTTTAATGAAACGCGGGGGTCTTGACCCACCGTTTACAATAATAAAAAAAAACTTATAATTTTCTGTTTTTTATTATAGTTTCCTCTTTCTGGTGCGTCTCTGATATTGTCAATGTTATTAGAGTTTTGCAGTACAAGAAAAAATAAAATAAAAATTTCCCAGATATATAGAAACGATTAAATATATATTATGAGGATCTTTAGAGGTGAGATAAGGATAGATAAGAATAGTGGAAGGATAGAGTAAGATTACAGGTTTGATTCACCATTATACCTAATTTTTCCCTCTGTCCTTTTCCTCCCAAAAACCCAACTAAAAGGGAAAAAAGATAGAGAAATAGAAGATACATATAGTTGCTTCATTTTTGTCTAGTTTAGTTTGATGTCTGCTCACAAATACAATGCTTGTGATTCTTCTTCCATCGCCGTCATTTTTCTTAGGAGTTTTTGTATGTTTTGTTGGTGGGTAGTTGTGGAAATGGAGGAGGCAATAGCAGTACGAACTTTTCAACCCCCATTGAATACAACATTCTTACCAACCGAAAGCAACGAAGGCCTGATTATACCTCAGCAAAGAAGGTATCATTTTTCCTGTTACTTTTTCCACGTTGAGTCCGATATATTTGATTCCACGATGTTTATATGTGTGTACTTGATAAACTTATGATTCAATCTATCAAACCACCTCAATGAGATACAAATGCCTAGTCTTTGAAAAAATTATAGAACATAGATTTAAAGAGGTAATATTTTGCAAACTGATGCTCTAAATCTTCACTGCAATTTGAAGCTTACAGATTGACAAAAGTTCGTGATCTTTGTGTGTGTGAGGAGTAGAATGCCTTAAATCAACCACAAACGTTACACATTGCATTGAGCATTATGAGTCCTAATATTTTCAGTGTGATTCAGGACCAAAATATTCTAAAATGACAAAATTTCCATTTTCCTAGACTTCTCAGCATGTATAAGCTGTTCAGTCCAGACGCCACAGAAATAGTAGTTTTCTGTGTTATATAAATAGTGGTTTAGTGAAACTAGAATTAGTTAATTACGTCAGTTTTCCTTCAATTAAAGAGATAAATTTAGCAAATATTTGGTTGAGAATTGGTTGAGACATAAATTTTTTAAAAAATAAAAAAGTGGCCAGAGATTTTCTGAGATTGGCATTCTTCCTTAATGGCCTCTATATCATGTCTTAAAATGCTATCAAATGCATATTTTGTTAAACATCGTCAGGAGCATAAATTGTTGCAGTAAGAAATAACTATTCAAAAATTAACTTCATTCGGTCTGAGGTATACACACCGCATACTGAGCCTGTCAAGTTTCTCGGTAATTTTTTGATTTTGTTATGTTCACATATTGCATTATATATATATATATATATATATATATATATATATATATATATATATATAATTAGCATGTTTACTAATGCTCATCTTCAGGGTGAGGTTTGGTTGCTCGAGTCAGAAAAAGTATGTGAGTTAACAAGAACAGGATTTTAAAAAGAAAGAAGTTGTTCAAGTATTCCCAATGAAGAAATATGCAAAAGTTGAAGACCACGCACTTATATTAGCCGGCAGTGATGGTTCAAAGGAAATTACTGTTGAACTTCTGCATTGCACTATAGTATCTGTTTCCGCCTCAAATCTACCATCACAGAAATGGTGAGTTATCGGACTCTCTTACAATATTTTTTTGTTCTTTTCTAATACCAAAACATCTCTGTCTTCATTATCACATATATGAATAAATAAATTTCTATTTGATATTTGAACAGGGAAGATACTATTTATTGTTGCCAAGTCTAATAATTGAAACAAAGAAATTTATGAATACTACAATCAAAGATTTTGACGTTTATTATTACTCTCAACTTAACCAAATTGAGATACATCTTCACTGTAACTTGTGGAAGTAGTATTCATAGCCAACAATATCATAAAAATGCACACAAAGTGGAATTAAATCATCTATACAAAAAATAAATTCTATAATGTTTTCTGAAAGCACAAAGCACACTTCAAACTAAAATAATTACTTATGCTAACATTTTAGCTCTAAAATTGAATCAAGCTTATATCATACATACTTTTTGGTGTTTGATTTAACTGCACAATTTTAGTAGATAAATTAAGTAGGTAAATATATTTGTGTCATAAGCCAGAAATTTCCCTCAAATTTTGTATATTTGTGAACTTGCATTTATGCATTTATGTTTGGGAGACAAGTGCTGAATTCATTGTCGTTGACTAGTTGTGTCATTTGTTTCATTCAATTTGAGCTTGTCTGTAACTTGTAATACAGGGATAAAAGGTACCCAATCAGAATAGAAAGCAAGAATTTCATATTGAATAATGGAAGCCAAGTCTGTTATTCATACCTCGACACTTGCTGGGAAAAGGAATCATGGTGTGAAGCATTGCGTCTTGCTTCCTGTCAGGGTACAGAAAAACTTGAATGTTATCGGGAGTTGCGTGAAGAGTATCAAATGTATATAGCATCCTCAAGTTCAGTATTTCCCGCAAATATTAAGCCCCCTACGAAACTCAGTGAGGTCACAGATAAAAGAAGTAAGGCTCCTGCACCCTTAAAGGCACTTCTATCTTTCAAGAAAGTTCTGAAAAAGATGTCACCCTTTGCTAATGGGGAGAAAAGACCCAGCAACAAGTTATTTACCTCGGATCATATGCTACTGACTAATGGATTGATGAATTTTCATCTAAATAAATTTTCTGGAAAGACCAAGCTTCCTGTCTTTCCGACAACAATACCTGATGAAAATTTTGTCTGGGAAGTGTGTAGCAATGAAGGTACACATTGTTGGAATTGATTGACTGGGAGGCTCTTTTTCGATGCTAAAAGAAGTTCTGATATTAATGATCTGCTAAAAGTAAGTTGTCAAGTGAATACACATCATAGTATTAGGCGATCTATTACTGCTTGAACATAATTGTTTTTTTTTTCTTCTTCTGCAGGGAACCATCTCAAACACGAGGACTCCTGATAATATCAAAATTACATGCACCAGCCTTGAACTTGGAGATCTTTCACCTAAAATTCACAATATGAGGCATCTTCCTTCATACGCAAGTGAATTGTGGTAGTGGAATTTGATATTTAATATTTAGGTGGTATTGTTCTTGATATCGACATTAGCATTTTTAAGCAACCAGAACTGCAGAACAGGAATCTCAACAGAGATAACAAATCGAACTTGATGAGTGACGAGGATATTGAGGGCAATGAGGATGATGGAAACAAATACCAATGTTCAGGTTAACAACTGAGATAGAAAATTTTATCACTTTATTTTCTCTATATGTCATTCTTAATAACTATTGTGGTAGTAGAAAGAAACGGAAGAAATTCCACATGATAAATCTAATCCATATATACTTGAAAATTTGAAAATTTCTATGGCATTTGTTCCATCTAAACATAAGTACAAATTATAAATTAATGTATCCTTATTTTTCATCAATAGAGATTTCAAACAGTTCAATGTCAGTTTACATCTATTCATTAGAAAAATACACAGTAATCTTGAAGCATTGCGCAGTGAATAACTTGTGATGTTGCTGATTTAGTGGTGGGAGCAACATATGTGAGTTCTTGTTATTTGTAGAGGGAAAGACAAGTCTGAGACAGATCTCAACCGATCTGGATCTAAGAATTTTTGTGAGGAGCAGAAGAGTGGGTGTTGTTGGTAGCCGACCACCCTGGATACCTGCAAAACGCCTAGAAACACCGCGGGAGATCCCGATGACAGATCCTCCGATGGTCTAGTTAATTACTGGAAAAAAGTGTAATTTAGGGTTCATGTAAAGAAAAGTTCATTACCTCTGGAGGGGAAAGGCGGGCCTGGTATTTATAGGCAGAGAGAGGTCAACCCTAATCCTAATGGGCCGGGTTGACCCTCTCCTATGGGCCTGTTTGGTGAGCTGGACTAGTAGAAGGCCCATAGGATCAACAGACCTGATGATCGGGGAGTTGCGGATCCTGAGGGGATCAAACGGCTCAGATCGAACTGGATTTTTACCCACATTACCTTACTTGCTAGGAAGATTATTTTAAATAGCATTACATTTGGTTATATTTCATAGCATATGTTTGATGTTTTCGTCATGTTCTTTCATAGCACTATCATAAACCTTGTTAATGTAATTTGGTTTTTAAGAAGTTAGCCATGCATCTTTGGCTTTTGTTTCAGACGAATCTGTTAAAGCAAAGAGAAATACTAAATGGGCATCGAGTTTAGTTTCAACATGGAAATCTATCACAAACTCCATCAATGACCAGGATTCACAGGTTTGTATGCATACTATATAATTCGTTGCTAACGTGAGTTCTATTCAGAATAGTAGTCATCACATATTTCCATTATTGCATATACTATCATTCATTGTTCTTTCTTACTTCCTAAGATTTTGTTTCCACAATCGTTTGCTATATTTGCCAATTTCTCATTTTTTAGCAAATAAGCTACTGCAGTCGTTTGTTATTTTGCCATTTTTTGCAAAGTAGCTACAGTCGCTTCTCATTTTTGAGAAACAAAATTGTGATTTTCAAATTATAAGAGACGAGGCAACATGTTTCGTCTGAACAAATTTTTTTTTTTTTAATTAATCGGACGGTACAACATGTACCGTCTGAAAAAAAAAATCAAAAAAATGCTGAAACAAGACATGTCTCGTCTCAAGCATTTTTGCTTGGGACGGGACAAGAATGTCCCGTCCCAAGCATAGGTGCAGGGTAGTTTAGTGGTAGGTTAGTTTTTTTAATTAGGTTTAGGGTGTTTTTAATTAGGTTTTAGATATTATTATATTTATTTATTTATTTAATTAACCTATTATAATATTTAATTACTAATTAATTAATTCTACATATTTTTTTTTTAAAGAAATAGACGAGACAACATGTCTCGTCTCTCTCAATTTTTTTAAAAAAAATTGCGGGACGGTACAACATGTACCGTCCCATACAATATTTTTAAAAAAATTGAGAGGGACAAGACAAGTTGTCTCGTCTCTGTCTTTTTTTTTTAAAATGCGCTATCGGACAATACAACATGTATCGTCTGACTATAAAAATAAGAATATTATAGCAAACAACTGCTGCAGACAATTTTGCTATTTGCTACTACCGTAGCTGTCATTTTCTAAAAAATGTGAAAAACCGTTGTGCCTCAATGTGTGTTTGTACGTACACGTAAAGAGAGCAATATTACTAAAGATTTTGTTTATTGAAGTTGCTCGTCTCTTTGGTACTCAAAGTTGTATCACTTAGAGGGTCTTTGCACTTGTTTATAAAGCCACCACCTTCTAACCAGAAAATGGAGAATACATTATTAGAAAAGAAGGAAAGGGCAAGCAAATTTTTTTTTGATCATAAAAGGTTGGCCTTGTGCCCCCCGTGTTTCATTAAAAAGTTTTAATAAAACAATACAAAACAAAATAAGGAAACAGGCAATGATGTTCATGTATCCCACATGCGGGCCATGATATTCATTCTCTGGGCAAAATCAGAGATCCCCAACTATACCTTTGTACAACACTGTTCATTTCGTACAATTTTACAAGGAATTTAAAAACATTTCTTTGTACAACACTGTTCATTTTGCATCAACGCATCGGGAAAATAAAGATTACAATATAACACATGTACAATTTAAACATCAACATTAAAACAGTCTTTAGCTTCAAATTCATCTTTAAGTTTTTGCCAATCCAAGCCCTGCATTGAACACTGTGGGCATGTCAGTTATATACAACTGAAGCAATACTATACACGGTGATTCTCGCTATGCCATAATATAGCGACTCACTTACTTTAGCAACCACACACTTGAATGCAACATAAAGTGTAAAGAGTGATTCCTAAACATGTCGGTGTATGCAATGCCTTAATGCCTAATGCAGATGTTTACGCTATGATGACACTAATGCATACTTGTTCGGAGTCTATGCGTCCCATACTACATAGGTCCGAGGGCAAGCACCTACGTATTCCACGTTAAAGGGTTGGATCCCTCGCCATGAAAACTACTTAGTAATAAAACAAGTTTTAGACGTTCCACAAGTTTGGATTCCAGCCCTGGAGTCCACCGTCAAGTTTATACGGAAATCCTCGTCGCGCGAACTTCTCGCAAGTGTCCCTTTAGCCCCAGTATATGCATATACACTGGAGCACAACCTCCCATCTGTTCGACTATTCATAATCCTGGAGTCCACCGTCAAACCAATCATAGTCCCGTATTTAATTAAGGCTCGCTTCCATCGCAAGCAACCACGGCCTCGGAATCCACCGTCAAACTGGATCTACATTCCCGGAGTCCACCGTCAGACTATATAGTGGCAACCCACTTACGTTTGCCCAAGTTTACTACATCTCCACTTAGTGCTTAATCCTTATGTTTAAACATGAATAAATTATAACGCCTAGAGTTAGCTTCCCCTCCTACCGGACTTAACAAAATACCGAGATAGCCCACATAGCCAATTCTCAAATCAATTAATTCCTTCAATATTTGCCGGTATCTGGGTCTCACTAAGCCTCTAGATCACACTCTTTCATGTTCCAAAATCATGGGTACTCATACCCTTATAACTCATTTCCATTCACTTTATTCACATCTTATTTAATTCTTTCATCTTATTCTTGTATTTATCAATGAAGAACAATCTCTAATTTTTCATTTCCACAAAGCTCTTTTCAGGTTCATTTTTCCCAATACAAAGTTTCTAAGAATTAAACATCAACTCTTTGAGACTCATAATTAGAAATTTATTATCAAAGCTCATCACTTTCTCTTTATCACAAATCAATGCTTATTATCTTAATTATACACATCCTTCTAGTATATCAATCTTATTTATCACATGAATATAACTGTTAAATTCCAAAAATATAATCTAAAACAGTGAGAAATCGTTTTTAATTGTCTAAATAAAATTTAGAAACATTCCTGTAAATTTTCCAAATTTTTAAAACAAAAAAAAAAACACACAAAAAAACCCAAAAATATTTAAAATGCACAATAGTGCATATGCAGTTTCGAATCCGAGATCCCTCAATGTGTGGTTTGTACGTACACGGAAAGAGAGCAATATTACTAAAGATTTTGTTTATTGAAGTTGCTCATCTCTTTGGTACTCAAAGTTGTATCACTTAAAGCATCTCCAATGGGGGTCTCTATTTCCTCATCTCTATAATGGAATATTCCCAGGAATATTTCATTATAGAGATGAGGAAATAGAGACCCACTCCAACCAAGCATCTCTATAATTTTTAGGAATTTTTAATTAGTTTTGTTATAAATAATTTTACATTAAATTCTTATATTAATAATCTATTTGGGATAATAAAAATTATGCTGTTGGAAATATCTCGCCGAATGCTTTAAAACGAGCCTAATATTAGTACTTTTTGGAACTAATTTTAAATTATGAAATTTTTACTTGTATTAACAATGTAAAATAATCAAGTGTAAAATTACTTTGGAATTAATTTAATAATATCATATATAACATTAATCAAATAAATTTTCTAATTTAGTATATTTTAATATTAAATTTTGACAGAAATAGAAAATTTCGGATTATAATAATTAAAAATTAAAGTACAACATGAAGATGAAAAAAATACAGATAAGCTAATACAATAACAACAAACTACAATAACTGGAAAAACAAATTACAATAACAACAAACTACAATAATTGGAAAAACAAATTACAATGTCCAACGTTGGGGATTATTAATGTTATAATTTTAATTTTTTTTTATTATTCGGTTCTATGTATTTCAATGTTCAACGTTTGTATTTTCAATTAATGATTCTATGTATTTGTCGTTTATCTATTTCCAATTAATGATCACATTGTATGAGTGGGTAGTCTTTTTAAAATATGTTAAGCTAATACAAAATAACTAAATAATCTTATCTATAAATATTGTATCAATTATTTTTTTCAAACAATAAAAAAATATTCAAAATTGGTCTCATTTTAAAGCTATCGTCGAGACATTTCCAACTGTACCAAAATAATAAAATTTTGTTTAATATTTTATAAGATACATTCACTAAATATACAATACACATTTTAATTAAAGGATATGGAAGGAATTTTTAGAAAGATATTAAAGTAAAAAAGGGTAAAATGGAAAATAAAAAAAATGAATAGTGATTTGGAGATGGGATGAAAGGTCTCCAAATTTGGAGACGTTTTTCACCCATCTCCATATTGGAGATGGAGATAGAGCCCGGTTGGAGCTTCAACCATCTCCATATTTGAAGATGGAGATGGAGATAGAGCCCGGTAGGAGATGCTCTAAGAGGGTCATTGCGCTTGTACATAAAGCCACCACCTTCTAACCAGAAAATGGAGGATACATTATTAGAAAATAAGCAAAGGGCAAGCAATTTAACGAAGAAGTATGAAAGAAAAAGACAGTGAGCCTAGACTAGAGGATCGTTACTTTAATCATTATTTTGTTGTTTTCTGCAATTTGAGATTTTAATGATTTTGGAACTTAGATTCCACTCTCCTTGGCAATTTAAATGTTTTTTAGGTAATTAATTTTTGGATCAATGTCTGTCGGCAATATGATTTGAAATTTACTGCTTACTGCAAGTAAAAGTCTGATGGCCTCAATAAAGCTAAAAGCCTGTTAGACCGAAACAACTCATATTTTCGTAATTGCAACATTAGATTTTCTATTTTTATGCATTAAATTTACGATTTAATTTATGCATGGGCAAGTAGAGAAAGAAACTCCAGATGTAGAGAATTTGTTCTGAAGAGAAAGAGTATTTTGTATCTTAATTTCATGTATTTTGCTTCTGTATTTGATTGTCGACGCATTATACTGATGAGATGCTAGACATCATTGGTCTCATTTTGCTTTAGCTTGTACTGTTGTAATCCTGATTTCGTTAATTTATCATTAAATTAATGAAACGATGACATTGTAATCTTTATTCTCAAAAAAAAAAAAAAAAAAAAAAAAAAAAAAAAAAAAAAAACTAACTCAAAGCATAGTAATGATTTACATATACAACTTCAAAAATTTTAACACAATACAGTTATTCCTACTAGTAGTTTACACGTGCAATGCACGTTTTAATAAATATAGTTTTTTAAAATAAAAATTTAGACGTAGTCTTGATTTGAACATAGAACCTCCTTTATAATAGTTATGAACGTGCTTGATTTGAACCTAGGACATCCTTTATAATAGTTATGCACGTGCGTTGCACGGGTTGGTAGAATGACAAAACATTTACAAATGACACTAAGGCCTTCTCCCATTATAATATTAGAGATTAGAGATACATACATTTCCTCCTTATCGGTCTTCTTTGCACAATAAAAGGGATAAAATCATACGTTTCCACGGGTCTAAAATAGCATGTTCATGTATTAAGTATCTAATCCAATATATTTACACAAGACATCTTAAATATCATGAATGAACTTATATACATGTACAAAGATTGGCTAGCTTAAACAAATTGCAGGTGTCTTCAAATTCCATCTCCATCACACTTTCTTTTGAAAAGGATGTATATACCTGTAAGCTCTGTGTTTATGATTTCATGATGTTCACTGCTCCTTCCCTCCTATCTACATTTTACCATTAACAGATAGAGTACAAATTTGATCATAATTTGGATTACAAGTAACCGATTGAACATATATGTCATTATCCAAATACCAGGAATTGTATAACCAGCTGCAGCTTCATATTCATTCTTCGCCGACTATGGCGCGGTAATTAACCATGTAGATAGCTACAATTGTTACTAAAGCTCCGACCAGTTGCAATGGAGAGAAAGTTTCACCAAGGTACAAGAAACTGTAGACACAATTATACAATTACATAAAATTAAATGATGTGAGGAATGCCATTAATTAAGAAGCCAAAATTTTAATGAGTCAGGATTGGTTATTTCCAATTTGGAAATCGAGAACATGGAAAATTTGGTTATTTCCAATATGGAAATCAAGAACATGGAAAAATATAGAGTAAAACAATTGACTGAACAGTCACAATAATCTTACCCGAAAATAGAAGCAAACATTGGAGTTAAAAAGGTGAGGGAGCTAAGCTGTGTTAAGCTACCTGCACATGCCAACAGCAAACAATCAAACACGACTGACACCAACGGAAAATTTTATTTTAAGCGAACCGTGGAGTCTAGAGTACGCAAATCATTCAATTTTAAGGTCTAAATCATTAAACAGATGACATGCAAAACATGAAGATTCGTTTTTTTGTACGCTTACTGGTTACCAGACAAGGTTTTAAAACTTGGGATGAGAAGCGGGATTGGGTAGGAATCAGCTGCATCGCTAGTATAAGATCAGTGTATTGGGTTTTTTGAATAGGGCATTTTTTAAAATTTTAAAATTATCTAATATGTTCCTAGAATTCAATTATTTTTTAAAATTGCTCCCTCTGTCCCATAATATTTGTCATTCTAGGTTTCTACACTCATATTAAGAAATACCCTAGATTTGTGTAAAAGTAATAAACATTCTTGGTTATTGAAGCTCTTAAATGAGCTAGCTATTGTAAAATGTCAAACATGCCTTCCTCTCAAATGAGCTAGTAAGTAGCATTGGTATCGGGTCGGGTCGGGTCGGATCGGGTCCTTCACTATCCGGGCCCGGACTCGGTCCCTACAGGTCCAAAAATTGGATCCGGGCCCGGACCCGTGAGGACCGGGTCCGGTTCTGGGTCCTATAAAATATTCCTACCCGTTCGGGTAGGAGTGGGAGTGTGAGCGACAAGCGAAGGCGGCGAGTGGAGAATTTAGAATAGAGGAGAGAAGAAAAAGGCATGAGTTTTGAGTTTGGAAGAGAAAGATTTAGAATTGAGGAGGAAGAAGGGGAGGGATGATAATAGAATATTTATTTTTATATTGATTTTTTGGGTTTTTTTAACGGGTCTGGGTCCGGGTCCGGGTCCGGGTCGCATCTCTTTTGAGCAGACCCGGACCCGGACCCGAAAGTATAATGGGTCCCATTTTTGGACCCGGACCCGGACCCGAATAGGCTAGGTCGGTATGGTCCAATGACGGGTCCATTCCGGGTCGGATCCGGGTTTCGGGTATTTATACCAATGCTACTAGTAAATTTTTTAGGTGAAAAATTAAATTGCTACACAAGGTCAAAATTGGAATCTCATAGGAAAAGCATTCATGCATCTTTAAAAGGTTAACACATCTCTCTAGAAAACCTAAAACGATATATATTGGGGGACAAAAAAAAGACTAGAATGACTTAAGAGTAATTATTAAATTTTTTTTAAAATGAATTGGTGAATTTAAACAATTCTTTTTACAAATTTAAAAATTTTCAATTACATAAACATTTTAATTAATTACAGAGAATTATTAATGTAGAATAACACTAGAACAACAGAAATATGTTAACCAAAAAACACAAATTTTATTTATATAAAAGGAAAAAACAAAACTAAGCTAAATATGAAATGATGTACATTACACAATTACATCTTCATTGCTTGGATAAGAGGATCTACAAAAATATAAAATTCACATATTGGAATTTTTTTTAATCATAGGATCGGCCCAATCCCCATTCGATCTTAGTTGCTAGCTTGGCCGATTTCCGAGTTATCTCACCGATCTCGAGATTTAGGGGTTGTATTGGATTGGCCCCTTGAAAAATTATCCGGATCGGCGGGATCGGGATCGGGATCGGCCGATCTTTAAAACCATGGTTACAGATGCATAAGGACAGTTAATTCAGCCTTCAAGGAACTTGAAATTTACGAGCATGAGAGAAGAATATAACCTTTATTTGCATTGAAAAAGTATACACCATAGCTAATTGCACTGCCAAATATTGAGGTGTATAGAAGTGCCAAAATATCGCTGGATGTAAGATCCTTGAGACTCCCACTTACAGCAGGATCATTGTTGAGAAACGAAATCGCCAACAAAGGTAGTCCACCTATGACCATATGCTGTAAATAATTCAGGACAAATTTTTTTTTACATGTCACTTGAAGTTACATAAATTAAAAATTAGAGGTTAAATAGGGTCATGGTTGGGTTATGTGTCACACAGTCCTTCGACCAACCCGTACATACTGAATCCTATTGGGGTTTGACCAACATACAAGGTAATAGGTTGACACATTGGACGACCTTTTTGTGCCTGTTTTCTATTAACCATTTATAATTTAGATTAATTTAAATATATTTCTTTGGACCGATAAACCTTTTGTTTTCTGTCTACAAAAGCATAAAATGTGATCTCTTAAATGCAATCTACTTGAATAAATTGAAGCTTGAAATTGATTCATCATCTTTGCTAATTGCTAATCCAGTCACATGACAAACAAATATAATATATCTCTCCACAAACAAAGAAAATAAACAGTCAATACAATAAAATTTATCCTAACGGTATGGATCATGCATGTGCCATTCCTGTGGAAATCAATGCCCTGTTTGTAATTGAAATCTATACCTCATATGCATAAGTTTGAAACCCTACCCTCATAGGCAAGGTCAAAGGAATTTTACAAGTTCTTCATTGTTTTAGCAAGAAGAGGGAGAACACCTCATAGAGGTAGGAGTGACAATTGACCAGAGGATTCCTCATTGTTTTAACAATGAATTCAGAGTTGTAATACCTTAATTTACTATAATAAAATCAAGCAGTAGGAAAGACAATATTGGATATTGACATATTTCCAGCATTATACCTTGCTTCCTTAACTGCAACTATATTGTACTACCTATTTATGATTGTGATGATTAATAACTTCGTATGTACCAATTGGTTTTTATGAAATTAGATTGACAATTAGTCTACATCAAATTTAGATATACAGGGATCCAATTCCTCAAACTTCCAACAATTCAAGACTATTCAGCAAATCCACTATGGTATGCTGCATAGCTTTCAGATTCTAGTTAAGGTTAGTGTTTGGATGAAAGTAGAAGACAAAATCAATCCAAATGTACATACCGAAAATATTTCATCTTCATTGTAAATTTGGATTCACTCTTTACTAACAGTTTAATTGGTCATAGTTATTTTTCGGATGCATGCATCCAAATTCCAATGTCATCCCCCATTAATATGAATACAAATTGGTCAAATACTGATGTAACATACCCATCCAGTGGCCATGACAGGATCAGAATACTTGGAAACCCACCGAACCATGACAGTTCCAATAGCCATGCTTTGAGCTGCAAGAAGCATCCACCATTCTCCACTACCCCATATTGTTGAATTGCTTCCTTCAAGTGAAAGTGCTGGAACCTGTCCAATATCATGATTACTAATGATTTAAAGATAAGAAAGGGAAATAAAGAAAAAAAAATCAACAATAAGACCATACTTATCATTATTATCCATGACTCCCCCTCAAAATTCATCAAGTTACGGAACACAATGCTACAAAGAGAAGGATCCATGGAATAATTAAGGGTCAAGAGAAGGCATTTTTAATTGAATCCAATAGCCAAATGCAGGTGGGAATATCTATCATATTGGTTATGTACTTCAAACTTATGCAACCAAGAATAGATCCTCCAAAAGAGAAGAAACAAGGAAGATCCTGACAATCTCCCAAAATTGGAGAAGCCCTTCTCAGTTCTATCTTATAATAGGCAGTTAAGAAGGATATGATATGTTAACAAAAGAGGCTCCTTAACAGAGCGAAGGACTCATGTCACCGGCCCTAAAGTTTTGGGGTAATGATTTTGTTACTGTTGTTGTAACCAACCTTGTAAATGTTCTCCTGAGGTAGAAAATGTGTTTACAGAATAATTAAAGATAAAACTTGCTAATTGTTATAGGGAAATGCTTTCATATTTGATGCATTGCATAAGCTAAAGAAACAAGTACAGAAATATACAAATTCATATTTAGTTGAGAGCCAAATTTCTGATATTATTTCCCATACTTATATATCTGAAAACTTGTACAAAGATTAAAATCTTATAAGATACAGAAAAGTATATGGTTCCTACGTCTTCAGCAGAATAACGTTACGTGTTAATTTTCCTCAAAAAAAACATTACGTGTTAACAAAAAACACAAACTTATCCATTTCAATAGCTGGGAAGTTTTAAGGCATTTTTACAGTTATATGTACAGTATAGCAACTTAAAGTTAGTGAAGAAAAGACATAATGTGCAAGGGGCTACGTATACGTCACTTTTAGTTCCTAGGCATATAAAGAATGGATTCACTTCCTCGTTGCGCAAGGACTTTGTGACTCACAGGATACCAAGTAAAAATACCTAAATAAGATTCGCAAGAGGTCAAAATGGACCACATTCTAACTTTGAGAAGCAAAAAAGAGAGATTATCTAAACAAAGGTCCAGTTAACTGCCAAAACTAAGGCAGGTAAAGTACACGGTAATTGCATTTTGCTAGTCCAAAAATGTTTTATGCAACCATAAGTTTGTGGAACGCACATTCAGGCAACTCTGCAGGAATTCTAATCTGACATGTTACATGATATTATCTGTGAAATGAGAATGACTTTCCGAAATGAATTCATTGTATCTATCTAGCTACTGCCATTGTTAAGATAAAATTAGTTTGTCTCTAGATATTTCTCTACAATTAAAATGATCTAGGTGGAAAACCATAGCATTTTAAAAAGCCAACCTCCAAAAGTAGAAGCCCAATAACTCCAACCACAAGACCGGAAGCACCAATTGCACCGATTGTTTCTCCAAATAATACTGCTGCAAGTATGGAAACTGTCAAAGGCTGGGAGTCAATGATAACCTGCAAAAACGCCCAAACAAGAAGTCAATTTGTGGTTGCACATTGATTACAACACATACGTACAATAGCGTGCACTTCCAATGGACAATTATCATAAAATAAATAGATCCATATGCAGATGACATTTCCCTTTTGGTATTCACCCCCATGATAAGATTGGTCATAGCATACACACGCACGCACACAAGCTGAAAGAAAGAAGCTGATTGTTCGTTGGAAGGGATCAGGTGACCTCAGTTTGGTTAACCTCTCCACTAAAGCAGCCCTTTCTTTATAATGAAGCACGCAAAATGATTTATTAGCATAAACTGATGTTCTTGAAAAAGTCCCATTTCCCACTGTTCTTCAGGAACAAATATACTCAAGACCTGAGGTAGTTCGCATGATAAGTGTCAGATAATACATATGTATAAGGCACACTTCCAGATGGAAAGAATTAGACGCATAATAATTGATCAGGGATCATTGCCAGCTTAAGTATCAAATTTTTTGGTCAGTTACGTCAGCTAAAGCTTCGCTGACTGGAACCAGATAACTAACAAAGCTGTACTACATCCTTTTGATTCTCTAAGCTTAGTTCTTATATGAATTAGCTACTGATAGATTTACCAAGTGTATTAAGGATGAAACGTCATGCATGCTGTGTAGTGGATACAAGTAGAGACAGGTACATGCTTAAGAATCTTAAAGCTTTTAGAATCAACAGGTAAATGAAATGTAATTCAAACAAAATTATGAGAAGAGACACTACCATTGTCCACTTAATTAGCCAAAAAGCCAAAGCGATGTAGCACAACAGTAAGTTATATGCCCTCCTATATCAGTGGGTTTTTTCCACATGTGGGCAAATATGTCTAAATGCCAAAAAATGTCAAGGAGCGACCATTTTCACTAGTTAGGATCAAATAATTCACTATGAGCATAAAATTTAAAAACTAATACCATCCACTTCAATAGCCAAAAGGCCAAACACATTTACCACAACGACATATTCCCTGCACTCCCATATTAATGGGTTGTTTCCCCATGTAGGCAACTATGGCTGAATGCCAAAAGTAAAAAATGTGTACCTACCTAGGACTAGGAGTTATTATTTTCACTAGTTAGGATCAAATCACAAATTCCAACAAATGTTGCCCATTTATAGAATCAGTCTAAAGTGAAGAAATGCTTAGCAAAATCAATATAAACATCGAAATCGAAACGTACGCTGCCCAATCCAGCCGATGTCTTTTGTAACCCCTCAGCAAGAAATCCCTACAAACCACACAACAATCTTATTACCCATATCCAATTCACCGTTCTACATTGCAACAAACAAACCAATCAAAATATATACTGAAACCCAGGTAAGGAATTACCTTCCCACCTGAAAGCAAGCAGCATCAACAGCACCAAACAGAGCAATAGACACCCAAGCCAGCAGCCCAGAAGGCTGCTTCCTCCCCTTCGCCGCGGCAAACCCAATAAGCAGAGCCCCTGCAGGAATCAACCTAAACGACGCAACGAAAAAAGGTCCAGTCTTCGGTATCACCTCCTTCATTGCCACCATGGCAGTACCCCAGAAGAAGAATGGAGATACCAACAACACCCACTCCCATATCTTGTTGCTCTCGTCCTCTGCATTGTCATTCTCCTTCGTTATTTCAAAGGTAGTGGGGTTGGTTAGTAATGGGTCTATGTCAGAAGAGGAGGAGGAGGGAGGGTCCATGTTGGAGCAATGGAGGGTGATGAGTTTGTTGGTTTGGGGTTTGAGGAGGATGAGCGGGGAATTGGGTTTTGGAGGGAAGAAGACATGATGGGGTTTGGTGGGTTTGGAGTGGAGTAGGAAGTTGGGGAGTAGGAGGGAAGTGATGGTTGACATTCTTGGGTTTTAAGGGAGCGTGGGATTGGTTATCGGGGGGAGGAGGGAGAAGAAGGTGAGAGGTTGATTTTTTTGGAGAAATTCATGTGGTGGTTGGTTGATTTTGGATGTTGAGATCTTATCAGTAGTAGGTGGTTATTAGCACATTTTGTGCTCGTATATTCTTGCCGAGGTTTCAACCATGCTAGTCACTTTGATTCGCTAGAATAAACGAAATTGAGAACAATTAAATAATTTGGATAGTGAAAAAAAATCTCCGCTCCAACAATGCTACCTATTTTTATTTTGATTTTCTAATCTCTACTACTATAATGGAAGAAGGCCTTATTGTAATTTGTCCATATCCCAACCCGTGTAACGTACGTGCTGGTAGATTTTTTTTCCCCTTTTCAATCCCCCTCCCTCCGTCCCCTCCCCTCCCCTCCCCCAATTTTTCCCACGTGCACAATACGTGTATAATACTAGTCAGTTGAAGTCCAAAGAAAATACCAAGCAATTAATAAATAATCTCCCCTCCCCTCCCCCCCCCCCCCCCCAATTTTCCCCACGTGCACAACACGTGTATAATACTAGTAAGTTGAAGTCCAAAGAAAATATCAAGCAATTAATAAATAATTAAAGCACAAACATACAAACAAAAAACCAAACCCAATTTTTAACCCCCTCCTCCACCAACACCAAAAAAAACAAAAAACAAAAAACAAAAACAAAAACAAAAACATAAAAACTAAGATCGCGAACTCGTGATCTCGTTCGTCCTTTTTTTGTATTTTTGTTATTTTCTTCATCTTTCTGCGAGGGACGGAAAAAAAACGGAAAGAAGTTTGGCAAGCAACCGTTCAGTTTTTCAAGGTCATCAGATCTGGCAAGTAAATATAAGATATCTATTTTAGATATCTTGGCAAGTGGTTTGGCAAGTTTCATCGGAGCAATTCTTTTTCCAAAAAATTGCTATTTTAGCTAAAAAAATGAGAATTAACTAGTGTGGTGGTTGGAGATGATCTTACTTTTCAGTGGGCCCTACCTCATTCGGTTCTTGCAAAGCTTCTCTTTAGAATGAATTTGAATGTCCAGTACACTTTTCTAAATACAAACCCGTTGCTAGAACTTGGTCCCAACAACTTGGTCCAAAACAGGTTTGCCTATGTATTTTTTTTGTTTCTTTCGTTATTTTCTTATTAATGTAACAAGATGGTTATACTTCACAATTTTTTTTCCAAAAAATACAACTTGGCCCAAACATCAACACTCTGAGCCCAACATTATGTGGCTCACTAGTTAGGAGTGTAGGTAAATCCACATGGAAGAAATTGATCAGGGGATATATAAAAATTTCTACCAGTTTGGAACACATAAAATTTGGAAAGATGGACATGACAAGTTTCGATGATCTTAAGATGCAAGGGTTTAAGGACATTTAGATGATTCATCTATCTTTTGTATGTTCGGTCTAGTTTATATTGTTTTTCTTTCTTGTGCATTTTGTTCTCGTTGTGCTCATCTCTCATTAAATGTTTGAGAGATGATACTTTCTCTACTAATATGATACTTTCTCTGCATTGGTAGGGTTAGTTTTATTATTTTCTCGTTGATGGAACATGGTGATCATACTCTATATTTTCTTGAACAAAAAAATATTGTCTAATTTGATTCGACTTAGTGCTCTCGCCTCCTTAGCTGTACCAATATTGACCAAAATCCCCGTCTTAGTGTCCTACCCTCCATGGTTGTGTCAACATTGAACAATTCGACTTAACTTGTGCTTTAGCCTCCTTGGCTACACCAACTTTGTGTTCTAGCCCTCCATAATTAATATCGACCGGCAAGACTCGATTCAGGATAGAAACAGACAATCCATGCCCCAAACCCATCAGATCCATGGTAAATTCCGTGAACCCCTTCCAAAATCTTCTTATTGTTTGAATAGAAAACATATACACAACTGCATTCTTCATTGACCTAACAAATTTCATGAATATAACCCGTAAAGATTTACTATTAGAAAGAGTTTGGTACAAGAATTTTTTTTTGTTCTGGAATTTATGATTCCTAGGAATCATAAAACATGTTTGGTATGTCTTAAACATTTTAGGAATGTTAGTTGGAAACTTAATTTTCTATGTTTGGTTGAGCTACATATTTTTTGAAAATATTAATCTTATTATCCAAAATATTCCTCTCATTCTACAGCCCAAGGTTGACTTTGGTGACTTACATTTCATTCACATCAAACCAAAATATGTGCGCTATGTATCCGGAGTTGCTACAGCACTATTACAATCAGGAGGCATGTGGCTTATGTTTGTACTAATTTTTTTAGCACTACTGTTCTTTTTGTCGTTTGCATAGGTCAGTGGTGTTTACGAGCTTGCTTCAGATAATTTAGGGATCTTCAACATTGACTTCTATAATCATCCCTAATTTTATACAAAACCAGCAAAGTTTAATAGTTTCTTCTTCACTCTCGAATTATTATGAGTTTGGACTGATAGACCCATCTTTAGTAACTTTGTTTACCATCAGAAGTACACTGGAGTTATTCTCTTAAGTTGTCAGGAGCTCAGATACAAAAGATTTTCAAACCCTTGTCTTTATATCCTGCTTCTCCTTTTTTTTATTGAAAATGGTGGGCACTAGACCCTCGCGCTTCATTAAAGAGGTTTTAATAAGACAAACAACCAGTTAGGGAATATGATGTTCATGCATCCCAACATCGGGCCATGATACTCATTCTCCATTCCCAAAAAAAAGAAAGCACCCATCCCATACATAGTAGTCCCCTTCCCAAAAAAAGAAATAATTACAGATGAAACAAAAAGTTCCTAAGACCGGATTATTCCAAAATATTGTAGCAAAACCTTCCACCCCGTCCTTCGATCATTCCGCCGCCGGTGTGCCCCCCTCTGCAGCCGGTGTCCCCCTTCCTCCTCCGAGTCGCTTCATATGTGGATGTACTGATATCAGCGTACAGTTCTTTGATCTTCTTTGTTGCTTCAGGACCTGTCGTTTTGGACCAGAACTTAATATTAGCAATAATACTAAAAAGGGTTGCTGATGCATGATGTGCTTGTGTGTTGGCCTGAAAATTCTATTATTCCTTTCTAACCAGATTTTCCAACAAATTGCCGCTCCCCCGATTTCCCAAATGATTCTTTGGTCCTTACGTACGTTGGTGTCCCTCCAATCCCCCCAAACATCGTTAATCGTTTCCGGCGCCTGCCCCCTAATATGTAATCTTAGTAAGAGGTCCCCCCAGAGTTCCTTAGCGTACTGACACTAGATGAGAAGGTGATCCACCGTCTCACAATCCAATGTGCACATAACGCATATACTTGGCCCCTGCCACTTCCGCTTGGCCAAATTGTCGCGAGTAAGAATAGCTTTTCTATGAGCCATCCAATTGAATACTTTTACCTTTAGTGGAACTTTAACCTTCCAGAGTGGATCGTGCGTTCGCATACCCCCGTCATTTAACCAATCGTAAGTGGCCTTAACCGAATATCCATCTCCTGTACCTCTCGCCCTGGACACCTTGTCGTCCATTTCCTCATCCATCGGCTTCCAATCCTATAAAAAACGGATTAGGTCCTGTTAGGAATAACTGGACCTGAGTGTACCAAGTGACCTTTCTGGAATTGATCTGCAACAGGAAGAAAGTGAGAAGTAGCTCGAGGCGTGGGTTGCACTTTCTTTAAAAAACTATTTGGCCGATTCTGGAGATGAATCGTTGATCACCAAACACTTCTCCCGGGATACAACGAGCTTCTGATCTACAGTGCTGCCAAGACTCCAATTGCAGCACGTACCAACTTGCACCAGCAAAAACTGCAGAAAATCTCGCAATCCAATGTGCACATAACGCATATACTTGGCCCCTGCCACTTCCGCTTGGCCAAATTGTCGCGAGTAAGAATAGATTTTCTATGAGCCATCCAATTGAATACTTTTACCTTTAGTGGAACTTTAACCCTCCAGAGTGGATCGTGCGTTCGCACACCCCCGTCATTTAACCAATCGTAAGTGGCCTTAACCGAATATCCAGCTCCTGTACCTCTCGCCCTGGACACCTTGTCGTCCATTTCCTCATCCATCGGCTTCCAATCCTATAAAAAACGGATTAGGTCCTGTTAGGAATAACTGGACCTGAGTGTACCAAGTGACCTTTCTGGAATTGATCTGCAACAGGAAGAAAGTGAGAAGTAGCTCGAGGCGTGGGTTGCACTTTCTTTAAAAAACTATTTGGCCGATTCTGGAGATGAATCGTTGATCACCAAACACTTCTCCCGGGATACAACGAGCTTCTGATCTACAGTGCTGCCAAGACTCCAATTGCAGCACGTACCAACTTGCACCAGCAAAAACTGCAGAAAATGGATTTTTTGAGAAAATTTTGAATGATAGAATTTTGTTTTTCTTTTTCTGTTTTCTGTATCTGTTTTCTTCCCAAAGATACTCATCTTATAGCTTGTAACCAGGAAGCTATAATGTGTGTGCATTAATCCAAAAACGGCTATATAATGAATACCATTTAATTTTTGAAACTGCTATAACATAAAGTCTATTTAAGTGTGAAACAGCTATATTTATTAAAAACGTTTTGAATTCTGAAAGTTCAAAAAAAAAGTTCTGTTTTTTTTTTTAATAGACCCCAAGACCCCTAAGGCCCTAAGGCCCGGCCCGGTCATATATATATATATATATATATATATATATATATATATATATATATATCATGTAGAATGTAGGAATTGAACCCCCAACCTCTTGTGAACTCAAAACTTTAACCGTTAGGCCATGAGACAGTATTGATAACAAGATGAGTGTTTTGAATGTATACTCAATTCCAACAATCCCCCACTTATATATTTAAAACACTAATTTTAAAAGAAGCGGTTTTTTCAAAAGTATAGATTCATGCATAAGTAAGGTGTCCGAAGACTTGAACCTTACATAGTGGACAATCCTCAAAATGCAAGAATAATGAGTGATCTTCAGTCTTGAACTCATTACCCGTTTTTACATAGTGAAGGAAAACCACACGTGATTCTACCAGGTGCAAGTTCTAAATGCCAGCACATTCCGACCTTGTGCTTATCCCAGTATAGGTGAATGTTTTTAGAGAATCAGCCCCATTCTCATAGAAGCGGCCACACTTCACAAACACCCCGGTGAGTCTATCAAGAGTGTTCTTGTAGCTAGGCACTCCTCTCATTCAGAGATATAGAGTTCATTAAGAGCCAAGCTCATCCTTACTAACGCTACAAAATATCATGCACATACACATCAGGATGGACTAGGGAGTGGTAAAACTCCTAGGTTGCATGATTTCAATCACAGTATGGCTTGTTTTTCCCATTGAACCTATGTCTTGGGATCTCCAGTCGTATAGGTTGGGTTCCCACCAATTGTGATCCTAAATGGGCTTCAGTCCCATCCTTATCGATGTATTCCAAACTTTGTCTCGAGGCAATCCTTTCGTCAAAGGATCTGCAAGATTACTTTCTGATCTGACAAAATCCACAGTAACAGCACCAGACGTGAGGAGCTCTCTCACCGTACTGTGCTTGCGACGAATCGCTAATCTCTTACCGTTATAGTAAGAATTTTGTACTTTAGCTATGGCAGCAGTACTATCTGAGTGGATTAAGATCGGAGGTATAGGCCTATTCCATGAAGGAATATAAGACAAGAGGTTCCTCAACCAGCTTGCCTCCTCACTAGCCACAGCTAGAGCAACTAACTCAGACTCCATAGTAGAGTAAGTTAAAATAGTCTGTTTCTTGGACCTCCAAGAAACAGCACCACCAACGATACTAAAAACGTATCCACTTGTGGCCTTGGAATCATCCGAAAATGAATTCCAATCTGCATCACTGAATCCCTCAAGGACAGCGGGAAACCTCTCATAATGTAGTCCTAAGTTCATGGTCTTTTTCAAGTACCTCATGACTCTGTCAATAGCATTCCAATGCTCAGAACTTGGACAACTCGTAAACCTGCATAATACACCTACAGCATATGCAATGTCAGGTCTAGTGCAGTCAGTAGCGTAGCGAAGGGTACCAATAATACTAGCATATTCTTTTTGTCTAACTGCAGCACCAGAATTTTTCAAAAGTTTAACATGAGGGTCATTAGGTGTACATGCAGGTCTACGGTCAAAGTAATTGTATTTCTTCAAGATCTTCTCAATGTAATGAGATTGATCAAGAGTAATACCAGTCTCAGAACGTGTGATTTTCATGCCTAAAATAACATTGGCCTCACCTAGGTCTTTCATATCAAAATTTTGACTAAGCATAGTTTTAGTCTCTGAAATTAATTCAAGTGAAGAACCACAAACGAGTAAATCATCTACATATAGACAAAGCATGATGTAACTATCACTGGATGCTTTATAATAAAGGCATTTATCAACATTATTAATAGAAAAACCATTTGAGAGTAATAATTGATCAATTTGTCGTGCCACTGTTTAGGAGCTTGCTTAAGACCATATAAAGTCTTATTCAGCTTGCAGACTTTGTGTTCCTGCCCTGGAATCACAAAACCTTCAGGCTGATCCATATAAAGTTCCTCTTCAAGTCCTCCATTAAGGAAAGCTGTCTTAACATCCATTTGGTGGATCAACAAGTTATGCATAGCAGAAATGGCTAATAAAACTCTAATGGTAGTCACATGGGTTACAGGAGAGTAAGTGTCAAAAAAATCTATATTTTCCTTTTGTACATATCCTTTAGCTACTAGTCTAGCTTTAAAATTTTCAATTGTACCATCTGGTTTTAGCTTTCTCTTAAGAATCCATTTGCATCCTATAATACGACTACCGCGAGGTAAGTCCACTAACTCCCAAGTACCATTAGAGGTTAGTAAATCCATTTCGTCATTTATGACTTCTTGCCACAAATCAGCATCAAGTGAGGTTAAAGCCTCATTGATAGAACTAGGATCAGATTCTAAAGCATATACAACATAGTCATCACCAAAATCATTAGTAGTTCTAGCACGTTTGCTTCTACGTGGCTCAGAATCTAAATCAACATTAGCAGCATTTGTATTAGTTTGAGGAATGCCAGAGGAAGTTGAGGGTTGTGAACCCTCACTACTACCCCCACTGTTCCTCAATAAGTAAGGAAATTTATCCTCATAAAAATCAGCATCTAAGGATTCAATAATCACATTATTATTCAAGTCTAAAAATCTGGAAGCCTTACTGTTCTCTGCATAACCAACAAAAACACATTCATATGCCCTACTTGCAAGTTTGATTCTTTTAGGGTCAGGTTTTCTGACATATGCTAAACAACCCCAAACTCTAAAATAATCAATATTAGGCTTTCTACTTCTCCATAATTCGTATGGTGAAGTATCAGAAGATAGATGTGGAATTCTATTTAAAACATGACATACAGATAAAAGAGCTTCACCCCATAAAGATTTGGGTGCTCCAGAACTAATAAGCGAAGCAACTACCAATTCAGTAAGAGTCCTATTCTTTCTTTCAGCTTTTCCATTAGATTCAGGTGAATAAGGTGCAGTGGTCTCGTGAATAATTCCAAATGATGTATATAATTGTTTAAATTCATTGGAATCATATTCTGTACCTCTATCACTATGAAATCTTTTAATATTTCTTTCAAATTGATTTTGCACTTCAGTTACGTAAGTTCTAAACATGTCAATTGCTTCACTCTTATGTGCCATAAGATAAACATGAGTATAATTTGAATGATCATCAATAAACGTAATGAAATATCTTTTACCATTTCTGGTTAAGGTTCTATCCATCTCACATATATCAGAATGTATCAAGTCTAAAATTTTTGTTTCTCTAGCTACACTTCTATGTGAAGTTTTAATTATCTTAGCTTGACTACAGGATGTGCATTTTTCAAATTCATTTAAGTTAACTTTTGGTATCATGCCAAGTTTGCTCATATTATTTACCAATTTCTTGTTAACATGACATAGTCTAGAGTGCCATAAATTAAAAGAAGACAAAGAGTAAACAGAAGCATTATTCTTATTCATTTCAATACTGAGTTTAAACATCCCATTACAAACAAATCCCTTTCCCACAAAAATCCCATTTTTAGTTATAACATACTGGTCAGATCCGATGCTCTGATGAAAACCAGCCTTGTTGAGTAGGTATCCAGAAATCAAGTTCTTCTTCATATCAGGAGTGTGCAAGACATCCTTGAGGGTAACAGTCCTACCAGAGGTGAACTCCAAGTCCACCTCTCCAGTGCCCATCACATTGATACAGTGTGAATCACCAAGTTGCACTTTTTGACCTTCAGTCTCCTTATAAGTTTTGAACCAGCTGCGCTCATAGCAAACATGCCTAGTAGCGCCCGTATCAGCCCACCACCCATCGGTTACACCGACCATGTTGATCTCAGTAATCATAGCCACTAATGGCTCTTCGATAGCATTTGCCTGTGGTGCAGGCGTACGCGATCGGCAGTTCCTAGCGATATGTCCAAAGCGATGACACTTCCAACACTCGATAGGATCTGTTCCATTGTTGTTGGTTTGGGTTTGCTGGTTATTTGTCTTATTTGGATTCTGACGTCCATTCTGACCATTCTGACAAAAGTTCGAATTGAACTTCCGACTAGCATTCTTCTTGAACGGCTTGTTCTTTGGTTTCAAATGGACCTTTGCTTTGTTCTGTTGAACAAGCAGGACTTCTTCTTTCTGATCTTGCTTTCTGGATTCCTCCTCAACTCTAAGCCTAGTTATCAAATTCTCCATGGTCAGTTCCTTTGATTTGTGTCGCAAGATGTTCTTGTAGTCTTTCCAACCAGGTGGTAACTTGTCAATCATCACAGCTACTTGAAATTGCTCATCGAGGGGTATTCCCTCTGAAATGATCTCATGAGCAATATGTTGTAACTCGTGTGATTGAATAGTTACCAGCTTGTCGTCGACCATGGTGTATTTGAGGTAACGACTGACTGCGAATTTCTTCGAGCCAGCCTCTTCAGTGTCATATTTCTTCTGTAGAGCTTCCCAAACAGACCTAGCCGTATCGGACTGTAAGTAATAGTCATACAGTTCGTCGGATAGCCCATTCAAGATGAAGTTCCTACATTTAAAATCGGCATCCTTCCATTCTGCTATGTCATCTAAAATTTGTTCATTATCATTGGCATCAACAGGTTCTGGGTTAGGCATTACAGGGCAGTCTAGGGTAAGAACATGGGCAACTTCCTTCAGCGACAGATAGAAAAACATTATGTTCTTCCATCACTTGAAGTTCAAGCCAGCAAATTTTTCTGGTTTGTTGGTTTCATATTTGCGGTCAGAAACTAAAGCCATTACAGATCACGAATATAGTTTCTTAAAATTGTTAGGAATAATTGGACCTGAGTGTACCAAGTGACCTTTCTGGAATTGATCTGCAACAGGAAGAAAGTGAGAAGTAGCTCGAGGCGTGGGTTGCACTTTCTTTAAAAAACTATTTGGCCGATTCTGGAGATGAATCGTTGATCACCAAACACTTCTCTCGGGATACAACGAGCTTCTGATCTACAGTGCTGCCAAGACTCCAATTGCAGCACGTACCAACTTGCACCAGCAAAAACTGCAGAAAAATGGATTTTTGAGAAAATTTTGAATGATAGAATTTTGTTTTTCTTTTTCTGTTTTCTGTATCTGTTTTCTTCCCAAAAATACTCATCTTATAGCTTGTAACCAGGAAGCTATAATGTGTGTGCATTAATCCAAAAACGGCTATATAATGAATACCATTTAATTTTTGAAACTGCTATAACATAAAGTCTATTTAAGTGTGAAACAGCTATATTTATTAAAAACGTTTTGAATTCTGAAAGTTCAAAAAAAAAAGTTCTGTTTTTTTTTAATAGACCCCAAGACCCCCAAGGCCCTAAGGCCCGGCCCGATCATTGATATATATATATATATATCATGTAGAATGTAGGAATTGAACCCCCAACCTCTTGTGAACTCAAAACTTTAACCGTTAGGCCATGAGACAGTATTGATAACAAGTTGAGTGTTTTGAATGTATACTCAATTCCAACAGGTCCACTTTTTGCCTTCTAGTTGTTGTATTCAGGCTACTCGAAAATCTGGGCCGCCATTCTCCATTCCGCCAGTTAGTTGCTACCCAATCATTTTTATCCCTCGCCCTTTTATAAAGATCTGGATATCTCCTTTTTAACGTTATTGGGCCGCACCACTTGTCTTTCCAGAAGCAGATAAAATTTCCTTTGCCAATCGCGAATGTAGCCGCAGTCAGAAATATTTCCTTCGTGCGCAAGACCCCTTTCCAGAACCGGACATGGACAGCACATTCTTCGGTTTCCTATGCATGCAGCCTTTCCTGATGTATGTTTTCTCTATAAGAGTAGCCCATTTAGCCTTTGCCTTAACTTTAAGCTTCCACCACCATTTACCAAGTAGAGCTTGATTCATTTGCCTTAGGTTTAAAACCCCCAAACTGCCGAATTCTTTTTGTCTACAAACGATCCACCATTTAACTAACGAGTATCCTTTCCCATCGGACCCCGATCCGTGCCAGAGAAATCGTCTTCTGAGTCTGTCAATCTTTTTTGTCACCCATACCGGGATCTCGAAGAATGACATGAAATATAGTGGGATGGTGCTAATAACGAAGTTGAGCAGCACTAGCCTACCTCCGAAAGACAACATCTTATCCTTCCATCCCTCCAACCTAAATGCAATCCTCTCAATAAGCTCGTTCCAATCTGCCCTTGAGGGTTTGGCAGCCGCAATAGGAAGGCCCAAGTATTTAATAGGCAGGGGTTTAATTGTGCAGTTTAGAATGGATGCAACTTCACCTCCCGCCTCCACTGTCTCTCCCAATAAAGTGATGGTACTTTTATGGAAGTTCACTTTCAGCCCCGACCAATCTTCGAAGAGATATAGTCCCCACTTGAGAAGTGTTGCTTGGGTAGTGTCACATTCTCCGAAGATGAGTGTGTCGTCTGCATACTGAACGTTCATAACCGCGGAAACCCCCCTCCTCATCCCTAATCCATCAATGAAACCATTTTCTCTATACGACTGAAGCATCTTATGCAACCCGTCTGCCACCATGGTGAAAAGCAATGGTGACAGTGGGTCCCCCTGTTTAAGACCCCGTCTACACCTGATTTCTTTACCCGGTTTTCCATTAACGAGTGCCATAACCTTGGCTGAAGTCAGCCAGGTCTGGATCCATCCGATCAACCTGTCCCCAAACCCTCACCTTTTAAGAATTTCTAGAAGGCATTTCCACTCAACCTTGTCATTAGCCTTCTCAAAGTCTAATTTTAACATGAACCCTGACTTGTGACGTCTCTTACAATCTTGTATCACCTCCTGGACCAAAGCCACCCCTTCTAGAATGTCCCTACCCACAATAAACCCAGTCTGATAGTCCTCAACAATATCTCCTATCAGTGCTCTGAGCCTATTAGCTATAGTTTTTGTGATGATCCTTACCGAGCAGTTAATCAGGCTGATTGGTCTGAAGTCCCCAATCCCTGTGGCCTCCTTCTTCTTTGGGATTAAACAAACATTGGCATAGTTCAACCTACCCATGTCCAGTGTTTCCTCGTAGAAAGCAGTCATGATGTCCATGAGATCCATCTTCAGAACTTCCCAGAATTCCTTGTAGAAAAATGCTGGAAAGCCATCAGGTCCTGGCGCCTTATCCTGGCCCATACCCCATATCGCCCTCTTGACTTCCTCCATGGTGAAAGGATCTTGCAATGCTGTTACGCCTTCCTGTACCGCCAGCAGTAGTGGTTCCCAAAGGTCCTCCGCAGACTCGCACATACTCTCCCGGTTAAGCCCAAAAAGCTCCTTGAAATTATCATGAATATGCGATTCAATCTGACTTTCGTCCTCGACTTTATCCCCGTCAATCTCCAAGGATTGAATAAAATTGTTTCTACGACGCATGCTTGCGCATTTGTGGAAGAATTTCGTGTTAGCGTCTCCTTCCACCAACCAGTTTATCCTTGACCTTTGTCGCAACATGATTTCTTCCCTGTTATAAATCTCCAAAATTTCCTGCCTACAACTCGTTAGTCTCTCGAATTGGATGTCATCAAGACCTTCCTCTTCCTCTTTCTTTTCCAGATCCCCAATCTCCTTCAAAGTGGATTCCTTCCGCTGAAGTACATTCCCAAATTTCACACGATTCCACTTTTTAAGCCTTCTTCGGAGAGTACCCAATTTCCTGACAAGCCTTGTTGCCGGGTCGCCCTCACTAATCTCTCTTTCCTAGCTATTCTTCACCAATTGATGGCATTCCTTATCAGTTAACCACATTTTTTCAAACCGGAAGATTTTATGTCGCGGCCTCCCCTCTTCTCCCGTGCCAATGATGATTAGAATATGGTCCGAAGTATTTCGAATGCTAGATAGGGCCATAGCCCAAGGCAATTTAGCCTCCCAGTCCATAGAAACCAGAATCATGTCTAGTTTAGCAAGAATTGGGTCCCTTCTCCGATTAGACCAAGTAAATCTATGATCATTGACCGAAATTTCCATCAAACTTAGGTCTGAAATGACCTGGTTGAACTTAAAGCTATCACGACCATTACCCATTCCTCCGCTTCTTTCGTGAGTGTGTCTGACAATATTAAAATCGCCTCCGAGCATCCATGGCAAGATCCACCTTCCCCTGATGCTATAAAGCTCTTCCCAGAGTTCTTGTCTATGACTTCTAACATTAGGACCATAGACCGCCGTAACCACATGCTGCCAGTCGTCTCTCCTCCTCTGTATCACAATTGATACAGTAAACTTACCCACCCAGTCATCCAGTAAGTCGAAATTACTGGTATTGACCTCAACCATTACCCCCCCTGACGCTCCTGAAGCATCCTTGACCCTCCACTCTTTAATGTGATTCAGCTTTAGACCCCCGAGAAACCTGTAAGTTGGCTAGGACACTTTTGTCTCTTCCAAACTTCCCCAACCTTCCTACACTTGGCTGCTTTGCTAAGCCCCCTAACGTTCCAAAATAAAACTTTAAACATTAACCACGGTCGCCCCCTCCCCTTCCCCCAGTTGAATTGGTTCCAACTCAATCAAGTTTTGGGAAACACAGTCCCGTTCCACATCCCCGTTAAGCACCCCCTGGACTTTAATAATATTGTCCAATTCCCTACCCCGAATTAACTCAATAGTGTTCGAGTGTGTATCATGACATGCATGCATATTAATTCCATAAGCATTAGCTAATTGAATTAACAGGTAATCAGGAATTAAGCCAAAAATTGATATGGGTGAGTGTGTACCTGCCAGGTTCTCATAGCTTTTCCGCTTTCCCACCCTTTGGTAAATCTCCTTGACGGTCATCGGTCTGTTCCCCTTACTTCGCTGTCTATCACTCCGTCTGAAGCCCTCCCTAGCCTTTTCTTTTTTCTTCTCTTTCTTTGTGCTTGCTACCACTGCAGCTGTTTCCTCAAAACCACTGTCGTTTCCTGCGTCTTCCCCTGTCTCTGGCACCACCGATCCCAATGATTCACTGTCTAATCCCATAGATTTGTCGGACATTCCTGTTTTCTCCGAAGCTTAGTTACCCAACATTGCTTTCACCCTCTTTTTAACCTCTCTTTGGACCCTCTTCTCAACCTCCTGTCTGAGGAAAGCTTCTATATTCTCCTCATCTTCATTATTAGGTTCCTCCTCATGACTCCGATCGGAATCTCTCGTATGCACCATACTGCAGAACCATGTAAATTGAGCTCCCCCCTCCTCATCCCGGCCCTTAGGGGCAGATTGGATACCCTACAAAATACTTTCTTGCTCAAAGTCCACCTCTTTCCTGTTGAGGCCCAAGCCTGCTACAGGACGCTTTGAGTGTGGTGCTAAAATTTGAACCTTAGTGCCCACAATCAATCCATCAACCTCGAGACCCACCCCACGTTCTAGCTCAGGCTCCACCTGTACCATGCCTTTGCCATCGCTACTTGAGACTCCTGTACGTCTTTGGTCGCGTCCCACTTCCACACCATGCTCCTCTTGTACCCTACTCGTGTACGCCATACCATGCGCAGCTCCATGTTCTTGCACTGTGGGCCCCTCCTGAGACACCACAGTACCCCCATAGAGGCGCACCTCTTCGATAGGCATGCTGGAAATGTGCATGAGGCACGGAGTTGGCAAAACAATGGACCTACCCTCTCTGTGAAGAATGGTAGTGGATTTTCCAAAGGAAAATTCCTCCGCCGCTTGATCTCCTCCCAATTCATCCCCCGTGATGATGAGCGGTCTGGACCTGATACGATGGACCGACTCAGACCCAAAACCCGGTTCAAACCCCTTGAACCGTCCATTTTCAACCTCCAACCTATCATTCTGTACGCCATCCTTCGCCGCTACCACATCACAGAAGAGCTTCTTCGCCACCTATGTTTTCGGCCCCTCCACCACTGTCGATAGTTGGTTTTCTTTGTCCTCGACACTCACCTCCACCAAAAAGCAAAGATTCTCTACCATGGCTTTGATATTGGATGGGATGCAGTGTACCCTATTACAGCCGATCCTGACCCTGGCGTACCCTCGTTTGCATTTCTCCATCAAGTCGTTGACCTCCAAAGCCACCCCAAATTTCCTAACCAGATCCTAAAACCCCCCAATCTCCCAACAATGCAACGGAAACCCAGTCAATCTAATCCAAACTTTAGTGGCCATATCTTGTTCAATAGCACCTTCAACTCCTGTCCATGGCTTAATGGACATACCATACCTCCCGCCGCTGATCTTAATGATCTTCCTACGAGCCAACGCTGCCACACCGTCGCTCGTCGGGAACTCGGCCACCCAAAAGTCTCTCACTTTGAAATGCTCCCACTTCCTTCGATTGAATGAATCAGACAAGCAACGCAGCCCCGTTATCACCTCCACAGTCGATGGCCATCCCTGCACCGCTCTAATAACCTTCAAGGTGTTCCTGAGTCTCTCCCTCGATGCCCTCATCTTCCCTGTGACAGCCACAATAGCATGAACCGATTCTCGCCTCCTCAGTGAATGCCTCGTGTCCTCCGGCCTGTGGGCTTTCCTCTTTCCTCCTCTAATGGGGCAGTCGATAACCCGGTGGCCAGGTTCCTTACACTCGAAGCACACGAAGATCCCTATAGAGCAATCTTCTTTACGGTGTTGGTTGCCGCACAGTGTGCAAGACACGGTGGAGCTTTTGGTCCTCACCAACAGATGCATCTTGAACGACTTGGATTGATATAGTTGCCATGGCTCCCCACCGTCTTCCTCAGAGTCTACGATCTCCTTGCTTTTGCGCCGTAGGTCATTCAGAGCTGCGACCAGCTCTTCTTCAGTGTAGTTGGCTGGCGAAGACAACGCTACAGGAGACTTGTGTGAAGGAAAGTCTGAGCTGAGGTTACTATGATGGGTTTTGTTCGTTGGGATACTAGGCGATTCCCGTCGTAGTAGGTTGCAAAGGAGAGGTTTGATCGGAGAGGGCTTTCTGGGAAGCTGTTGCCTGGGTGAGCCATTGGGGTTGACAGCCGGCTTGGGCAGGGATCTTGATCTCAACCGTCTATGTCCACCTCCTCCTCTCCCCTGAAAAGGCGATGAAACAGTGGTCGGCAGCAGAGAGGACCTCCCCTCCTCATGTCGCGCATCGAAGTGTCTAAGCGGAGACTTATCCCTATGACCCTCCCTATGCCCCCCCCTCGGTGTTCATCGCGACCATATCTGCTGCGAGGGGTCACCGCTCTTCGTCACTGCTGTGTTCACGAGGCACCCAAGCCCTCGTTCTCCCTCTATCCCTCACGTAAGCCTATCTCATGGCGAGGTGGAAGTCGAGCGTGGATGAGGTTGGCAAAGGCAAAGGTTGGAAAAGGTGGATTGAGGAAGGCAAATCCTCAATCTTCTTTGTCACGTGAGCCATATCCTGCTTCTCATTTTATTTCTTAACCCTTCTGCTTCTTTGTTTCAAAAAAGCCTTCTACTCATCCGATCTACCTCACATTGTACAGTTAGCTTGGCTTTGATTATGCATGGATAGTGGTACTTAGATAGGATCTACTTATAATTACTGGCATCTGATGCTCGAGGATCGACGGCAGCGAGATAGGGTTAGGGTGCTCGGGGATCGACGGCGCGACAAGAGGATCGACGACAATGGGTTGGTCGAAGGCGGCGAAAAAGTTGATTGACTGCGGCCACTTGGGTGCTCGGATTTTTGGGGGAGAAAGAGGGAATGGGTTTTGGGGGGAGAAAGAGGAGAAGAAATATGAAGAGATAGGGAGAGGGTTTTTTTGGGGGCAAATTTTTAATTTTAAAGAAGTAATATTTTCCCAAGCCCTTGGGAATCTAAGAATCCCACCCCCCCATGGAAAAAATTTTGTGGAAATTGTGGCAAAAAAAATTCCTAGGATTCTTAGTTTCCTGAGAATTTGAAATTAAAATTTAGCATACCAAACATGGAAAACTAAATTTCCAAGTCAAGATTCTCAGGAAACAAAAAAAAAAATCCTTGTACCAAACGCCCATTGATAACAATTCACTTATTAATCTATTCGGTTTATATTAGTTATTCATCTAGGTACATAGTTGGATTGGCGAATATTGAGTCTATATAGAAGAGTATGATCAAGAAAACTTTCTCCACAGATGACATATAAAAAAAATTAAAAAAAGTGGTTCTTATGGAACTACTCGTTCTTTCCATAAGCGCATTTGCCCAAGCCTTATTCTTTCCTATGATTGTGCGTGAAACTAGTGGAGAGGCTAAATGACGTATTGCTTCTATGCTTAAGAAGTAATACAGTCATTTATTAATGAAAAGGTTGGAGGAGACGCGCAGAAGTAATTATATACCCTCGGCTTGTGACTCTTGTCCATGTTTGAAGTATGTTAATTACTTTGTCACTCGGTTGAAGTTTTCTAGCAAGGGAAATTGAAGATACCGTTCTTATATTTGAAAGTAAAATACCAGTTGCTATCAAATACGAGTTGTAAAATAGTAAAAGTATCATTGTAATACAACAAACAGTAAGAAAGAAAGAAAAGAAAGAAGAAAAAAAAGAAAAAAAAGGAAAGAATATTTGTAAATCCATGACAGCAATATTCGATATATCCAAGCTAATGTTTATTACAACTTTAAATAAATAACCAAATGAGAGGTAAGGATAATTGCAACAGCAACACCAAATAGGACTATAGAAGGTAGAACATTTGCAACCATTGCAAGAACAAGTGAGGAGAAAAGCAAAAACTGTTTTATTCTTGTTAGATATTATTATAGTCCCATATTGGTTGTAGATTTATTTTGATATTTGTTCTCCTTCTATATATAGGTGGTATTGTACTTGGTTGAATTCAATTCAATATTCAGTATTGTTTTCATCTCTCTGATTTATCTTAACATGGTATCAGAGCCAAGTTATACAAATTTTCCATTCTTCCCAAATACCTAGAATTCCAACAGCCAAAAAAAAAAAGGTTCATCAGTCATCATCATCGTCAACTTCAGCATCATCATCAACTTCATCAACATCGTCGGCAATAGCCGAAATCCCTCATCTTCAAAACCCATCCCAACAGCCGAAATCTCTCTCTCATCCCGCCGCCCAACATCATCAACTCTCTCAACCACCAACACCATTAGCAACAGCAGTCACAGCAGTAAAATCGTCATCAGAGCTATCTTCATCAATGCCAGCTCCTTCGTCTTCAAAAACCATGAAATAATCGTGATTGAACCATGGATCTATAAACGACCGGATCGAATCACACTTGGCCTTCAGAACCCTTTCAAGCTTCACACCCCAACATCATTAACTCTCTCATCCCACCGCTCAACATCATCAACTTCAACACCCAATAGCCGAAATCCCTCACCTTCGGAACCTATCACCTCGCCGAAATCCGCCCCTCACAAACCCTAGCTGCCCTTCTCCTCTTTCTTCAACCCCTAACTTTCCACCCAATACCCAACTCCTCTAATACCCAACACCTACCTTAGCCACCCAATACCCAACACCTCTCTCTTCTTCCCTCTCTCTTCTTCCCTTTTTTCTTTACTGTTTTCAAATAAAAATAAAAATAAAAATAAATATATATATATGAGAAATACTCCATTGAAAATGCAAATGTTGTGAAAACACGTGAAAACCACCTAGGCCGTTGTTGGGAACAACGGCGTAGGTTTTAATGCATTATAACCTAGGCCGTTGTTCCCAACAACGGCCTAGGCTTGTTTTCACATTTTCCACGCTACAGTACGTTTTCAATGGAGCATTTTCCTATATATATATATATATATATATATATATATATATATATATATATATATAGTAATATGAGCCTCATATTTGTATGAGGAAATTTTTCTCATACAAAGTGATTATACTCACTTGGTGGGGCCCTTATGGAAGATCCAGTCAGTCCATCATTTTTATCATGCTAATAGATGTATGTGTAGAAAAAATCAGGTGGTTTGGAGGTCATTCACCTATGCATCATGTGGGTCCAATTTGTGGTTCGATTTGTATTACTATTGAAATCGTTCATTTTTCAACCACATGATGCATGGGTGAATGACCTCCAAACCACTTGATTTTTCTACACATACATCCATTAGTATGATAAACATGATGGACGGAGTGGATCTTTCATAAGGTCCCAACCAAGTGAGTATAATCACTTTGTATGAGGAAAATTTCCTCATACTCTATATGAGGCTCACTTTTCTCATATATATATATATATATATATATATATATATATATATATATATATATATATATATATATATATATATGCATACATACATACATACATACATACATACATACAGGTACTACTACTTGATAGCATCTCAGTCTCTCCCACATATTTTCGCCTCTACTGACTTTCCCGATTCAACCGCCTCTCGTTCCTCCTCCAGATTCAAAAAGCAGCAGCACCACTTTCAGTTTGCCTCCGGCCTCCTACCTTCTCCTTACATGATTCCTCACCCTACCCCACCTCTACTTCAGCCACCGCCCTACTCCCTACCCTGATCCAGACACCAGTAGCATCTCTATCCACATTGTGCTCTCAGTCACAGCAGCGCTAGTCTTATTTCTCCTCGCAGTGCTTCTTCCCTTACATCCTCGGCCATGCCCGTCACTCCGGCCTTGCCGTCTCCTGCTGATTTGGCTAATCTTCAGCAACGCCTTACTCAGCTAGAACTACAGCTCATGGGTCAGTCTATTAATGCTGGCTCTTCTGCTCCTGCACTTTCTGCCACTCCCGGTATGAATTCGTTCTGGATTTTAGATTCTGGTGCATCACATCATCTCACTAGTAATCAGACACTATTCACCACCTGTGCAACACTTCCCTCTCACTCTCCATCTCTACACACAGCTGATGGCTCACCACTTCTTATTACACACTCAGGGACAATTAACTCTCCCACTCTCACATTGCCATATGTTCTCTATGCTCCTCATTTATCAATAAACCTTATTTCTATTAGTGCGTTGTGCGATAGTGGTCTTGTCGTTACTTTTAACTCTTTAGGTTGTTCTATTACTGATTCCTCCACCAGTGAGGAGTTGGGCGTACTAGTCGTCAGGGTCGTCTATATTATCTAGATTTTCTTCGTGCACATAACTCTCCTTCTACTTTTGTCAGTATTGTTTTCTCTAATGCTGATCTGTGGCACAAATGTTTAGGTCATATTAGCGCATCATGACTCCAGACTATAGCTCGCAGTGGTGCCCTTGGTTCTCTCACTTTTAAACATTTATCTGATTGTCAGGGTTGTCATTTGGCCAAACACATTGCCCTACCCTTTAGTCACAAAAGAACTTCTGAAACCACTCACCCTTTTCAACTTGTTCATTCTAACATATGAGGACCCTCTCCCGTACCTTCGTGGAAAGACTATCTCTATTATGTTGCCTTCATCGATGACTTCACTAGACATGCATGGGTTTTTCTTATGTATCAGCAATCTGAGATACCGGATATTTACCGGTTCTTTGCAACTATGATTCACACTCAGTTCGGTGTGCGCATTAAGAATTTTTTATCGGACGGTGCATGTGAGTACACTTCCACCACTATGAGTACGATCCTTCAGTCTCACGGCACCCTTTTTCAGCAATCATGCCCTCACACACATGAGCAGAATGGTGTAGCTGAACACAAGCATCGTCACATTCTTGAGATGGCTCGCGCTCTTTTACTCTCCTCTTCCGCTCCTCGTTCTTTCTGGGCTGAAGCTCTCATGACCTCTGTTAGTTTTATCAACATTACTCCCTCGTCTGCCCTAGCTGGTACGACGCCTTATGAGGCTCTTTATCATTCACCTCCCGACTACAGTATGCTCCGTACCTTTGGGTGCACCTGTTACGTCCTTCTCCCTCCTACTGAGCGCACGAAGCTTTCCACTCGTACTGCTAAGTGCGTTCACCTCGGTCTCAACCCTAAACACAAAGGTTATTGTTGTTTTGATCCATCTGCAGGTCGTGTCCGCATTTCTCGACATGTATCCTTTGTGGAAGACTCTCCATACTACCTGACTCCCCCCGAGGATACTAGATTTCTCAATTCCCCAGTTGTTGCTAGCCCCCCGACTTTATCTTCCCGCATTCCTTTTGATCCCACTCCTCTGGCTCCATTCACATCTCCTGCAGTCCTTACACCTGTTGTTCACCCTACCGAAACACCACCTGCATCCCCACAGTAGCCAGCACCCATCCTACCTACTTCCCCACCGACACATGTATCTACTCCACCGTCCTCACCCCCACACCCTGTCAGTCCACCACCTATTCGTCAGTCTACCCATTCCACTTCTGGTATTCCTCCGGCACGTTATACATCTGATGCCACTGGTCCTTCTGACCAGTTTGGTTTTGCCACCCTAGCTTCCTACTCACCACAGCTTCATGCATATCTCACTGCTATACACTCTACACGTGAGCCCAGAACCTATCAAGATACAATTCAATATCCTGAATAGAGGAAAGCTATTGTAGAGGAATTCAGTACATTTGATTAGACTAGCACTTGGATGTTATTCCTCTGCCAGAGGGCGTTCAGCCTATTGGCTGCAAGTGGGTCTTCAAGGTCAAATATCAACCTGATGAATCTATTGAGCGGCACAAGGCTTGTCTAGTAGCTCGAGGATTTACTCAGGAGCATGACATTGATTATGATGAGACCTTTGCTCCCGTTGCACAGATGACTACTGTTCGCACTCTTCTTACGTTGCAGCCATCCGCCTATGGCCGTTATACCAGATGGACGTGAAGAATGCTTTTTTCATTGTACCTTATCTAAGGTTGTTTATATGGATCCTCCTCCTGGCCTCCCTACTCCTCCTCGTCATGTTTGCCGGTTGCGTCGGGCTATATATGGTTTGAAGCAGGCCCCTCGAGCCTGGTTTGAGTATTTTTGCCTTGTCATCACCAAGGCTGGTTTTAGTCAGAGTTCTCAGGACCATTCTATGTTTATGCGGTCATCACCGCAGAGGAGGGTAATTCTACTACTCTATGTTGACGATATGATCATTACTGGAGATGACTCTGCGGGTATTACATCCACCCAGAAATACCTTCATCAGCAGTTCCATATGAAAGACCTTGACAGACTACGTTATTTTCTGGACCTAGAGATTGCTCATGGATCTCGGGGGATACTCATTTCTCAACAGAAATACACATCAGATATTATCTCCGCTGCATGCCTTTCTGACAGTAGATCAGCCGATGCACCCTTAAAGCTTCATGTGAAGCTTCGTTCCACTAATGGTGAGCTCCTTCCTAATCCCACTAGATACTGACAGATTGTTGGACAACTTGTCTACTTACGCATGACCAGACCCAATATTGCTCACGCAGTCAGTGTTGTTAGTCAGTTTGTTTCTGCTCCTACACCAGTTCACTACAGCGCTTTTCTTCGGATTCTCAGATATCTTCGGGGCACTATTACTCGCTCATTATTTATGCCTGCTACATCCAAATTAGAGCTGAGTGCATATTCTGATTCAGATTGGGCAGGTGATCCTACTATCAGACGATCTACCACTGGTTTTTGTCTATTTCTTGGTGATTCGCTGATCTTATGGCGAAGTAAGAAACAGGCAGTTGTTGCATGTTCTTCGACTGAAGCTGAGTACAGAGCAATGGTAGCTACTACTAGAGAGATTGTTCATGATCGTCGGTTGTTATCATATATGAGTGTCACTCTTACAGAAGCTACTCTTCATTATGATAACCGGAGTGCATTGTACATTGCAAGCAACCCGGTCTTTCATGAGCGAACGAAACATAAAGAGATTAATTGCCATTATATTCGTGAGCGGTTTGAGGCAGGGACCATTTCTCTCCATTCTGTTACATCTTCCCAGCAGACTACAGACTTCTTCACCAAATGTCATACTGTTCAGAGATTTAGATACTTAGTAGGCAAACTCACACTGTTTGACCCGTCGTGAGTTTGAGTGGGGGTGTTAGATATTATTATAGTCCCATATTGGTTGAAGATTTGTTTTGATATTTGTTCTCCTCCTGTATATAAGTGGTATTGTACTTGGTTGAACTCAATTCATTATTCAGTATTGTTTTCATCTCTCTGGTCTATCTTAACAATTTTATTCAATGATTGTTTGTTTCTTTTTCTTTCTACTGAAACTGGAGAACATAGTACTTCAGACAACAAAAGGAAATGCAAAACAATAACTCGCTAAGAGTTTACAAATTGGAATAAACAGATTGCCGGTTTCGACATTCGGATGTCCTATTTTGGAGACAGGACATACATCTTGCATGCATGAGACCCCACTGTTGCTGTAAGCTGCCCTGTCACTGATTTTGTAGTTGAGTGCTGAGAGGGAAAAAAAAAGAAAGAAAGATAATCATAAGATAAACTGTTAGTAGAAAAAAAAAATTCAGAAAATAGTATAGACAAATTAACGACGTATTTTTTTATCATTATTATTATTACTATCCAATGCATGTGTATGAAATTAACTCTTCTTTATGATCAGGAAAAGAAAAGAAAAAAAAACTCTTCTTTGGTGCTCTGCATGCCCAAAATCTATTGTGCTAATGGGTTTTTTTTAAAAAATAGAGCATGCTGAAACGAAGTCCGATATGTTAATCAGAATCTCACCGCCCACAAATCTCGTGCATTAACTGTATCAGATGATTTGAGGCCGATGTCGCTCCAATTTGCTGTGATGGAAGCTTCTGAAGAACCTCTGTTCCATAGGACAAGAGCTACTCTCCCACCACTCAATGGACCAGCCCATACCTGAAAAAGGAGGACATAATTGTTAATTTTTCAGTATAAGTCTCAATAATACTAATAAGTAGATAATGTTTTTCTTGTTTAAACTAATATATACAATGACTAATTGAATCCATACCTCCAAGCCTCCATCCGATTTTACCTTCTTCCCTTGAATTCCAAGTTTATCTGCATATGGAATCATAAAGTTTACTCTCATTTATCTAGATAATTGAAGTTCATATCTCTACCCGTGTGGTTCCTACCTTGGTTGACTGTGATAACCTCTGAGTTGCTCAAGATTTCTAGCGTGCTCTTGTCCATTGATCTTACATCACAACCGATTAGTAGAGGTGCCTGCAATTCATTGAACAAATAATATAAAAGCTGAAATTCTTTGCAGCTAATGTAGTATTTTATCGTTATCATTTGATACCTTGGCTAAAGACCAAATGCTGAAATGTGAACGATATTCTTCTGTTGTCATCCCACCATTCCCTACTTCAAGCATGTCTGGATCTGAACCATCCAAAAAAAAAAAAGTTTGTTATAGCATGTATAACTTGATGGTATATTTTTTTATATTGCAGTTATTACAGCTATAATATATCTGTTATAATACCACGTTATTCATTGTACCATATATAACAAATAGCGAATATGTACTTATAACCTCTTTTTTGCCAATTCTATCATGGTCTCAGAGTAACCTAATGTCACTAACGAAATGTAAGTTCGTGAATAAGCAACCAATGGAATTGATGAAGAGATTTATGGGTTAGAGAAGTTACCATTCCAACCACCGGGTTTTGCATAGGATGCCCATTTGTCGTTCTCATCAGCTCGAGAAGTCATACTAATAGTAACAGATAGATTATACACATTAGTCTCTATGTCAAATTGAACAATTAATATTGAATTTTTTTTTTGATGGATTATATTTTCTACCTCTCCCAATTATCTGCTATATCCCCTGTTGTCCTCCAACTGTTTCCTACACCTGATGCCCAAGTGGCTGGGTTTTCATCGCCCCTGCATTAGTATTTTCAGAAAATTTAACCACTCCATTTACTGGATTTACATTTTGCTAGTCAATTACAGTATTTAACATAAACAAGCATACCATTCACACAAAGAGAAGAAAATGTTCCTTCCAGAGCTCAGCAGTGCTTTGCCCATCTTACTGTACCTGTTTCCCGACATTAATTAAACGAGTAATATAAGTCAGAAAAAGGACTGAATTGGTTTCAGCTTTCATACTGACATGAGAAATGAATGCAATTTGATAGTTACCTTTCCTGTGGGCTAGTTCCGGGATTGTTACAGTTGTCATATTTCAGGTAATCAACTTCCTGGATGGGCAGATATATAAGCCTTTGCGCATGTAATAACTAAAACAACATTCCAAGCTTAATTATCAATATATATATATATATATATATATATATATATATATATATAAATAATAACTAAACTAAATGAATAAGATTAAGTTTTGAATTTTGTGTAAGACATATACCCAAGAGGCGAAAGTCTTGGCATCCCGTTCTTCATATCCAAGTGACCCGGGCATCGTTTTGCTACAAGTTTGAGATCTGAAATTTAAGAGCAAGGTTCATTAATTTGCAGTCTCTGAAATAGGAGATTATGGCGAGAGAAAAAAAATGTAAACTGAAATTAGTTGATGAACATAGCCTAAATAAATGTATCTCAAACTGACAACAATTATGCCCAAAGTTGTTACCCTGCATCACTGTAAATTCCAAGCTTTAACCCTTTGGCATGAACATAATCTGCAAGAGCCTTTATTCCTGAAGGGAACGTTGATCCCTTGGCGACCAAATTACCCTGAACAACCACAAGGTAGAGCACAAGTGCCCCATGTTCAATTGTACAGCGTTAGTGTATATATATATATATATATACTTATAGGAATAAACATTGCTATGAGCATGATTACATTCCATCATTGGTCAAAATCTTTCTGAAATTTGGTCGAAACAGAGAAACCGAAAGCAAAATTGTAAAGGACCAAAAGAAATAGATATGATCCATTCATTATATGGCTAGTTATGGGCATGCAATATGTGCTTTTATTATGCAGACGTATATAATTGAAGAAGTGCAGTGTTCTAGTTGCACTTATTTTGCAACCTTTTATGAAGCAAATGTATTAATCTGTGTACAGGGCAGCGAATTCACAGCTAATGCACCACAAATTAGTATGGACAATGTCATTGTTTGTCAACAGCAAAAATCGTCCAAGGCACTCTAAAATATTTTGTGCCGACTACCTTCCCCCTTCCGAGCTGATGTCACAAAAAGAAGTTGCAGGAGAGACGAGACGTGAATAGTTTTTTTGGACTATTCCTTCATGTTGCTATATGCGATAAATGGCAGACAATACAAACAAGTGGCCTGGCAGCCGTATGTGGACATTTGGTATCATAAAAATGGAAAGAAGCAAATGAAGCTATCAATCTTTCGGTGACACTTATCAGATATAGATCAAGAAGAGTAGGATAAAAACAAATGAAAGTCGTAATAGCCGATATATCTTTTAGTCAGAGGCTTACATACTAGATACAAAACAAAATTTATTAGTCGGGTCAACAGCTATTAGTTAATAATTAATAAGTTGAATCTGGGCTACTATTGTGTTTCTGTATGTGAAACTCTACGACGAAGAATTTAGTTCAAGGACAGAAGGCAAAGACAAATATGTACGTGATCGTATATGTTACCTGAGAGTCTCTGTTTGCTTCACCCCAACAATCATCTGTTAACCCAAAATCATTACATGCTAACCAAAGAAATAAATACAAATTACAGGGGAAAATGTTTCCAGTTTGAATCTGAACTATGGTGCATACCTAAGTTAATATACTGATAGCCCAAGGATGACAAGCCGGTTGAGACAATTGCATCAGCTGCATTACCAGATCCAGAACAGTAATTAGATTATAACGAAACGTGCAATACACATGCTAAAAAAAAAACATGTTATTAGATTTTCAATCTATTAACTTTGTGAAATATTCATTCAATTAAGAAAGTTAGAATATTATTTAAAAACATATATAGTCCTAAGGCATCAACTATCCCTCAAAGCATAATAACTCTACCAACATAATTTCAAAATACCCACCACCCTAGGGTTTGTTGGGGGGCATGATGTATTTCTTTCTGGCTAGTCTATGTTTTGTCTTTTGTCCCACCCCCCATGTTCGGAGTAAAGTTATGTTCTTCTGTTTTGTTTATAGGATTTTGTTGTAAGCTCAGTACTCTGAGTTTGTTTTATTAATCACTTATTAATGAAACAGGGTGGCTAGACTCCACCTTTTCCTCAAAAAAAAAAAAACATAATTTCAAAATAATCATGGAATTGGTATTAAGAGTTAGAGAGAAAAATTAAAGACAATGCGCATGACAGAAATCTAAAACTTTAGGATTAGAGTAAAGCATTGCTAGTTGCATGTGATCATGTGCCTGTCCAAAAGAAGTCTCATTTACATAATTAGTATTACTAGATATACCACTTCTACTATCTACAAAAAGGGTTAGGGTTTATAATGAACTAATATTTCAGTGTATTAAAAGCACCATGTATGTATTATGTATATATTGAATATCATCATGGTGGGTCATCCGAATTGATGATAAATATATTATTATTATTATTATTATTATTATTAGTAATAAGCGTAATATAATATAATTATAGTTAAATAATTTTTTTTTTGATTAAAAAGATGACGAAGTCATCGCTTCATTAAAGAGTTTTAACGAAACAGAACAAAAGAGTACATAGCAGGCCCTTGGCCAGAAATAACATCACAAACTTCCTAGGGCAGATCTATAGCCTAAATCGCCTATCCAAGACGTCAAAATAGATACAAACCAAACATCCTCCAAAAGCTCCCATGAAGTATCCTGGGCGTGGGAGCCGCCCCAAAGTACCCCTACTCCTCCCCCTCCTCCAAGCGGCTCTTCTTCCTCGAGCCGAGATGTCCTGTCCATTCATGAAAAGAGCAATGAATTTTATGCAACAAGATGGATAATCTAAGGTCTATGCTATTAAAACAGAGGTCGTTACGATCTAGCCATAGGTTCCATATGATAGCGGCAGCAACGGTATCCCAATCTATTCAGTCCTCTTTCCTAATCCTATGACTTCTAAAGGCTCCCCAAACTTCCGTACTTGACCCCAGGCTCTGTAACAGACCAAATCTATGCCCCAAACTCTCCCATACCAGTCTAGCTCTAGGGCAACTGAAAATAATGTGATTCGTGTCTTCATCCCGACCTTGACATCTATTACAATCGGCATTCACAATGATTCCTCTCTTCCTCAGATTCTCCTTCGATAGAATGGCGTCGTTATCTACCAGCCAAAGGAAAAGTTTGACTTTGGTTGGGACTTTGATCCCACAAATGACTTCCGCCCCCTCGCTTATCGTTGAGTCGCCTGTATACAGAAGAAACCGTGAAACCGTGCGTCGTCTCCAATGTCCACTGTCTCTCATCCTCCTCCTGAGGTATGTATCTCCCTTGAATCCTAATGAAATTGTTGAGCTATTAGAGTTGACTGATGGATTCCTGATCAAGGATGTCCTTAACTTCCAATTTGAGCTTATTGTTGTTCCAAACATCACTAACCAACGTGTCTCTGTTAATAACTGCGTTTGCTGCAGATGGAAAAAGACCCATCAAGGTATTGTCCCCACACCATCTGTCCTTCCAAAATCTTATGTTTTTGCCATTCCCCACCCTGCAGTTAGTATTGCTGTGATAGATGTCTTCCATCTTGGATACTCCTTTCCACAGGAAGGACTTCCTACCGTAGGCACTTTTACCCCCAAATTTAAACTTCCTCCTCTCTCGATACTTAGTGAATGATTGGCACCACCTATTGTTGCGTTTGTTTGCCATCTTCTTCCACCACTTACTAAGCATCGCCTTGTTCATATCTCTAAGATTGATGATTCCCAATCAACTGAATTCCTTTTTTTTGCATACCCTCCCCCAACTAATTAGATGTATCCCTTTCCCTCCCTCGTTAGCCCCTTTCCAAATAAATCTCCTTCTACATTTGTCTATTCTATTAACTACCCAACTCGGCAGTTTGTATATAGACATGAGGTATATTGGGATACTGTTAACAAGGTGATCCTGCCCCCCAGTGTTAACATACTCCCTTTCCACCCAGCTAATTTCTTCTCAATTCTATCGATTAGAGGTTTCCAATCATCCCTAGTGAATACTCCCGATCTGATTGGGATCCCCAGGTAGATCAGTGGGAACTCTCCCTTATTACATCCTAGCATTTGTTGTATCGAAGTGATTGGAATAGAACAGTTGTCGCTTAGTTGAATGATGCAGCTTTTATTGAGATTGACCTTCATACCGGGCCAAGCTTCGAAGCACTTCCGCACCGTATCCATTGCAATGATATCGTCCTTTGACGCTGAGCCGGACAAGAGTGTATCATCAGTATATTGAAGGATCGAAACTTCCTCTGCGATACCCTTGATGTTGATGCCAAAATTTGCCATATGTCTTATACCGTTTGCAATCATCCCTGCTAACCCATCAGCTACTATTGCGAATAACAGAGACGACAACAGATCTCCTTGTTTTAGCCCCCTTTTGCATTTGATCTCTCTTTCCTGCACTCCGTTGATGATAAGGAACGACTTGCCTCCCCTCACACACCGATGAATCCAAGACCTCCATCTCTCCCCGAATCCCTTTAGAATCAAAGCCTCATCTACTGCATCCCATTCAACAGAATCGTAAGCTTTCTGGAAATCGACTTTAAAAAGAAATCGGTCCGTTTTGTCCTTGTTTCCCCTAAAAACAATTTCATGTGCTGAGGCAACGCTGTCTGTAATGTCCCTTCCTTTGATGAATCCGCTCTGAGACTCTCCACCAATATTCTTCAGCTGTGGCCCCATCTGTTAACCAAGACTTTTGATATAATTTTGAAGGAACCGTTCAACAAGCTGATGGGTCTCAAGTCTCCAACCTCTTTCAATTCAGATTTCTTAGGGATTAAAACTATATTTGCATAGTTCAGTCTTTCCAACTCAGCTTCCCCATTGTAGAATTCGTGCACGATGCGCATAAAATCCATTTTGATGACATCCCAATAAATCCTGTAGAAGAAGATGGGGAGTCCTTCCGGCCCTGGCGCTTTGTCCTGCCTCAAACTCTTAATAGCCTTTAGAACCTCGTCTTTGGTGAAGTTGCTCTCAATGCCATCACTTCCATTGAGCCTCATGTCTAACCACATGTCTTGATTCAGAATGCATCTATGATCCCTTCTTCTGCCTAGAAGATCTTTATAAGTGTCGTTAATGTGCTGCGTGATCTTGTCTTCGTTCTCGCACTAGGAATCGTTCACCTGTAATCCAGAGATATTGTTACAGCGCCTTCTTCCATTCGCAATCCTATGAAAAAAATTTGTGTTGGCATCGCCCTCTTCTAACCATTGAATCCTCGAACATTGTTTTCAATAATACTCCTTCATAGTTCCTATATGTCGGAGATCTTGTCTATGCCTGTGCAACTCGCCAAATTCGGCTTCTATTAAGTCTCTTTCCTCCTCAATTAGCTCCAATTGCTGAAATTTTCTCCTATTTCTTCCTTCAACCTTTGATTCTAACCAAATTCCACCTTAGCCCATTGCTTCAATCTATTTCTTAACCTCCTAGTCTTTTCAATCCAACAACCGACCGCAGAATTCGAAGCAGTGCTGGCGTTCCAGGAGTCTTCGATGACCAAACGAATTCCTTGACTCAGCATCCAAGCTTTCTCGAATTGAAACTGGAATCTAATCTTCCTCTCTCCCTCCCCGCTATCCGGAGATAGGGAAGTGTGATCAGAAGTAAACCTAACCGGCACCTTAACCTGGGCTAAGGGGAATTTGTCCTCCCATTCGGTGGAAACAAAAATTCTGTTTAACTTTGCCAGGATTGGGGATGATTGTGAATTCGTTCATGTGTACTTCCTATTCCTCACATTGATCTCGAGCAAATCTAATTCGTTGATTAACGCGTTGAACCTGTCCCTATCGCTCCATGACGCTCCTCTTCCTAGGTGTTCGTATTGAAATCTAGTGATATTGAAATCTCCTCCTACCACCCAAGACCCTCTACATCTTCCTCTAATACCCTGGAGCTCCTCCCAGAAGGTTCTTCTTTGCGCCGACTCGTAAGGCCCATACACAAATGTGATCGTATGAACCCAACTATCACTACGCCTTCTAACAACCACCGTGACCGAAAAGCTCCCTGCAATATCCTCTATAATCTCATACACTCTAGGATCCACTCCGATAGTGATACCCCCTGAATACCCTATTGAAGGTTTGAACCTCCAATCAAACGATCCTATGCCCCGCATGCTTTGGAAATCTTCCATCGTAAAGGATTCTACTCTAGTCTCTTGAAAGGCACAAATGTTAGGCCTATTCCTAATAATAGTATCACTAATGAGTTTTTTTTTCTTCTGACGCATCTCCCTAACATTCCAAAAGATGTATGACATGACTAAAACAGAGCTCTATCCTCTAACCTCTAAACTCTAGACCCACAGAGAACTGCCGCCTTACTCTATCCCTTGAGAACTCTCTCCTCTAATATTATTAACATGATATAATTGTTCTTCTCTATTGGAACCCATGGCTAGACTGAAAAGACTAGCAAAATATATAAAAGAGTCATCATTTAATAAATTCAGTACTGAATAAATTAAAGACGGAGTACCTCAACAAGCTGACATTGGTTCCCTAGTCTTTGCCGCTGCTCTAATCAAATCTTCTTCACTTGGGCCACTCGACCCCCATTTATCCATCTGCCTTTTGATTTTCCGCTTGTACTCTACAGTATTGCTAACAATGCTCGACCCCACACTGTTTCCTGCACCATCTCCAGCCAACTCTTGTACCTGTCGAACCCACCTTTCATGCTCGGAGTCATACATACTTTCCCTGCTTGGAATTCCATCTAGCGCTGCAATTCTCCCATCCAAAGTATCAATTTGAATGTCCTCGATACTTTGATCCGCTGTAATACCCAAGTCTTCGTCTACAATCCTGATCCCCTCCTCCTGCACCTCTCTATCTCCCAGAGTCTCTGTGTCATGCCCTTCGTCCTCCAAGTCCACCGTTGAATCGGGATCCCCCTGCCCAATGCCATAAACCTTGCATCCAAGATCTCTTCGTTAAAGTCGCTTTGTAAATTGGCCCCAATCTGGTTCATGGGTTGAACCTCTTTCCCTTTAATCCTCTTATTTTCTTGAAGCCCAACCTTCGAAGGCCCACCGAAGCCCACTTCCACACTAGGCCCATGTGATTCAAAAGGGACACCTAATGCATTGTTTCGCGCCAGTCCCTCGATAGCTGCATGTATCGAAAGCTGCAGGTCCTCCTTCGACAGAAACGGAAAGCCCTGAATTCTCGATCCGAGCGCACCCTCCCCATTATCCGCAATCAATGCTCTCTTAAGGATCCCTGGATATGAGGAACTCTCTCCTTTGTCCACTGTGCTCAACCCCGTATCCTCTGCCAACTTCGTACTATGATCTTGACCCATCCCTTCGCGCCGCTGCTGAACATGATTCCTGTCTGTTGTCTGAACCTCCTCGAGCTCCTCGTTACATCTCTCTGTTTGGATTGGACGATGAAGATTAGATCCGTAATCATCCAAAGATCTAACCTGATCAGGTGCTATCTTGGTGAATGGACGATCCTGAATTTCTGGGATGCGATCGGATGGCTCTCCATCATCGTCTACGTTCAATCCCTTCAAAACTCTATTTTTTTTCCTGTCGTCTGATCGCTTCTCTTCCTCTAACGTTGAAACCTTTCCGAAGGAGATGTTCTTCTTCTTCTCAACAACGACTTTGACATTGTAAACCTCACCTTCGAATTCGACTTGAATCATGGACGGAATATCTGAACAATTGTTGCAACCAATCTTGATTTGAGCAAACTCACGCCTTTCTTAAGTGATGGTCGCTCTGTCCACCTTTTGCAGGATTCCGAAAGCTCGAATGGTGTTTTGAAACCCTGATCGAAGCCAGCAGTGAAAGGGTAAGTTAAATAAACAAACCCAAAGGAACGGAATTTCATTCACCTTCAGAGCTCTGTATTTAGTCGACCATTGGGAGAACGTGACGTAGAAATCATCGGAGCCCATACATCTCTTACCGATCACCTCCTTCAATCGTTGCTCGTCGTGACAATGGACGAAAAAGCCGCTGACGTTGAGGTGCTGAACTCTCCATGCCAACTTAGTCGATGGGGGTAGTATTAGCATATAACAGCTTTTCGATCTCATCCGCCGAAGGGTTACTGCTTTGGACTTTGATAATAGAGCACATACGAAATCTCCGTTCGAAATCTGCCATTAACGGCGTTGGAGTGATAATCGCCTTAGTCACCGCTCTTCCCCCTGCGAAGCTCTCCTGCGTTTTGCTCTCGTTGGACTTGGTCGGAGAGTTTGCTGTGTGCTTAGCGACCTGTGATGACGCGACGCGCTTGGAGCGAGGGCAGTCCTTGGAGATGTGGCCAGAACGACGACATGCATAGCAAAACCAGTCGTTGACGCACTTTGTGATCGAATGGCCCCTCTGTGTGCATTTGTGGCACTGTTGCCCGGAGCCCACCGACGTTGAGTCCTCACTGAGCTGTTGTTTCTCTACCTTGATCACCTTTCGGGGCCGCACAAGCACCCATTCTCCCTCCTCATCGTTCTTTGTAACCTGTTCTCGCGCCACTGGAGAGCTCCTCCTAGATCTAATGCGCACTACCAACTTCTCTCTTCCTGTGCCCCTAGTCACCTCGACGTACGATCTTTGCCATCGTTCCCCATGAGTCATTTCGTCATCCTCCGAACCTGTAATCATGTCCCTGGGCTTCTTTTCCAGAACTCTTTCCCCTTCTCGTTTATGGTGCTCACTCGACAACCCTCTATGGGTTGATCAAGGGGTTCTCAAGGTAGGACGGCTTCTCGATCTATTCGAGACGCCGTACTCTCCTCTTTCTTCGTTTTCTTCCATGCACTCCTTTCCGAAGTCTCCTCCCTCCTGTGCTTCACCATGTGGCGGTCCTCCTCCTATCTCGCCTGCCTGCTGTGACCTTGGTGATGGATGCCCTGGTTACGGTAGCTAAGGAGGTTACTATGGTGGAGATCTCGTTCCCTTACCTCTCTATCCTCTCTTGCCCTCATCGTTTTCTTCCTCCGAATAGTGTATATTTTTGTTTGTTTGATAATTATAGTTAAATAATAGTTAAATAATTATAATTATTAGTTCAAACTTTATTAATTTTCACTAGTAATTTACACGTGCGATGCACATAGTAAAAACTACGGCGTAGTCTGGCATCAAACTTGAGATCTCCTTTATATTAGTTATGCACGTGAATTGCACGAGTTTATTTGTCAACAAATGACAATCCCAACTATCTCATTATAATATTATTACTAGTATAATGTACGTCTAAAAAAAGTAAAGTCATCAAATTAAATGAATATATATTGAATAAGAAAAAAATGGTTTATATTTGAATGTTTTGATTTGGACTACACGTGCGGTGTATATTTATATTTGTTTGATATAGTTTGGACGTATATTATACGTGTTTATATAGTTACAAAGTTAGAATTTGTTTGTTACAAACCCCAACTCTCCTATTAAAATAGTAAAGATTACTCAATTGTAAATAGTATGTTCTTCCAATTACTTGTAACTAAAATTAATTTACCAAAGTTGCCAAAATATTATCTAATATTAGAGATTAGAGATTAGATAATAATATTGATTTGGAAAAAAAATTATATGGACCATGGTCCATGGACCCACCATTTGATTTGCTTGGACAACCAAGTGATTCACACAAGGTATATGTTTCAAGGCAAATCAAGTGGTGGATAAGTCCACTGGTCCATATAATTTATTTTTTCAATATTGATTTAAATATTCCAAAATACAAATAATGAAACTAACAAAACTAGAGTTTGTATTTGTAAACCAAATTTTCAAAAAAATTGAGGATATTTACAAGACGCTTGCTTTACTCATACAATATAAATTCAAGAAAATTTTGCGTTTCTAGGCTACTTTTTGATAGTATTTGCGTTTTTAGGCCAAGTCCCAAACTATTAGCGTTGGTGGGCTAGCCTCTGCCACGTCAGCAACGGCCGCTATTGGGAATAGCGGCCTCTTCATAGATAGGAATTTTGTGCCCCACACTTGGCTGTGTACGAAGGGGATTAAGGCTGAAGGGTTAATGAAGTGGTCGCTAGTGCCACTAGCGACCTCTTCTAACTGAGGTCGCTACTGGCAATCGCGACCTCAGGTGGGTCAAATCGCGACCAATGTGAAGATGGCTCAAATTGGCTTTCAACTGTGGCCGCGAGTGCCAATAGCGACCACAGTTAATTGTGGTCGCTATTGGCACTCGCGGCCACAGTTGAGAGCCAATTTAAGCCATATTCACAGAGAAGAGGTAGCTCTCGACCTCTTCTCTGTAAATATGGCTCTAATTGGGTCTCTACTGTGGCCGCGAGTGCCAATAGCGACCACAGGCACTCGCGGCCACAGTTGAGAGCCAATTTGAGCCATCTCACATTGGTCGCGATTTGACCCACTTGAGGTCGCGATTGCCACTAGCGACCTCAGTTAGAAGAGGTCGCTAGTGGCACTAGCGACCACTTCATTAACCCTTCAGCCTTAATCCCCTTCGTACACAGTCAAATGTGGGGCACAAAATTCCTATCTATGAAGAGGGTGCTATTGGAAATAGCGGCCGTTGCTGACGTGGCAGAGGCTAGCCCACCAACGCTAATAGTTTGGGACTTGGCCTAAAAACGTAAATACTATCAAAAAGTAGCCTAGTACGGCAAAATTTCTTCAAAATCCCCCTCGGCATATCTTCGGTTAAGAAGTAGCCATATACATAAACAAATATACAAGGATCAATCTTTTTAGGAAAAATAAAATAAAACTGAGACACTGATTAAGCACCAAACCTTAATTTCCCTCAGTTAAATATACCTAAAGTAAAACTATAGTCAAAAGAGTCGGTGCAAATGCTACTATATATATATTGCTTGCCTCCAAAAAATCATAATCATCATAATAATTATATTAACCCACTAAAGCTTAACATAGTAGGTGAACAACGTTGCAAATGATGAGGAGGGTGGAAGTGAACCCTACCTGTCTCCTTTATGAGCTGCTCGTTTATCCCACAGTGGAAGTGATTCCAGCTGTTCCACCTGTTCACACACACATATATATATATATATATATATATATATATATAGATCATCATCATTAATAACCACAGAAAAAGAAGAAGAAAAAATTTAAAAATAATCATGTAAACATATATGTATATAATCATAAGATTCATAACCAAGCCATATATATAATATATATAGGATAAAGATGTAGGAGCTTTGCTTTAAATTTCGTACCCCATTTGCGGTGTGTAGCCGAGCCCATTTGCCAGCAACCCTCTTCTCCTTCTTCCTCCCATCAATCCTTCATCTTTCATGACCCGCACACCGGCTACAGCCGGTGCAAAGACCAACAGCATGTTGAAGAACGAGATGAGGAGTAAACGAGCCATTGTTTAGCACGGATTTCAAAGCACTGAACTATATATATATATATGGTTAGAAGTTCTCAGTGCTTGTAGTGAGTGAGTAATTAAGGGCTTGGATCTACCAAAATTTATAGGGCTTTCAAACCGGCTTTCTTTGTAGCTTTTTGGGACCCACGTATGATTTTTTTTTTTTTTATAGTTCACGAAATATTTGTGTATGTAGACTCATGGTTTATCATGAACCATGGTTAATGATTGTATTAGACAAATATGTATTTGGCTATATCTTAGGTTTGAGTAGCTTACACGTCAATTTAATGTAGTATGTATTTGGCTATATCTTACACGTCAATTTAATGTAGTATGTTGATTATTCAACGTCGGTTGCACTTGACTCTTGTATGAAATTCATGATGAATATCTCTTCTATGATGTACACACACCGAACTCGATGTTACATAATCGTGCATCATACGGAAGTATATGACCATATGACTGTATGAGAGATCGATATACTATATATATATATGTAGATCTAGGGTTGGAAACGGGTTTGGATCCTACAAGATCCACTTATAGATCAAACCCAGTAAGAAATTAATGAAAGATCCTAATCGTATTCAGGTTTCAAATATCTATTTTTAGTACTACTAATTAATCTCAAACATGTACGAATCCAAGACTGCAATTTGTCCCACAACAGTTTGTTAATGAAAAACATTTCAATTAAAGGTTTACAAAGAACATATATATATTATTTTAGCTAAAATAAATCAGTCACCTTATATGCGGATGACATGGACTCTCAATGTTCGTATTCATCACTCAGTAAGATTACAAAATTTTGTGTAACAGGTTATCGATCATGTTTTCACATTCTTAGGGATCTAACTAGATCTTGATCGAACATATATAAGAAAACGGATCGATCTATTTTGAAGGAGCCAACTCCAGAGATTCGATTCGGGTTTCCGGATAATATTGCCACCCAATATTGATAGCGAAATTTGTGACTGTAGTGAAGGGGTGCATAATGTCGTGATTGTTACACATATGGCATTAATGTGGTGATTTATTTGCATAGATATGGTGCTATTCGAGACAAAATCATTTGTTTCATATTACGTGTCCCCTTTAGAAGTGATCAGGATTTTGTAGATAAACCATTTGCCCTACGAAACTACGTCATACTTTGAGATGCGTGCTTCATTCAATCCAGCGGCTGATCATTCAATACTAATTCGGCTGTCTTTTTACTGTCTCTATTGCATTTTTAAACTATTTAAAATATAAAAAAAAACAAATATCTCTTTTTGTAAGTTAAATTGAAAATAGTTTGCATAGCTGATACAATAATTTTGATATATATAATTTATTTGCTCAAGTCTTTACTAAAGTTCTCATCGACTATGTCAGAAAATTACTTGCTCGTCCTATTGATACCATCACCTAGTTTGAATGATCATATCTTCAAGAATGAAGTATGCTTAAATAAACTCAGTAAAAGCGCGCGGTTTTTTTTTTTTTTATGTGACAAGCAACTGCTCAGCAAAAGCATAACAACCACGATCGATTTCAAAAGTTAGTAAATGATACATTAAGTCATGCAATTTGCATATGTCAGGCATATTGCATAACAAGCGAACAATTTAAATGAAGTATTTCATTAAGAATTGGGATTATAGTATGTATACACCGCAAATATTTTGATAGAATTAAACAAGCTGAATAAATATTGTGTAGGTTTTAACCAATGAAATCAAGATTTTCGATATACAAGGGTCATGCGAATTGCAAAGGTCATGCATATTGCATAACCAAAAACACATGAAGGATTTCTCTGAATAACTTGTTATCAAATATCTTGAACGGAACAAAAAAATTTGTGGATATTGTGTAAATTTTAGCCAATTGAATCAAGATCTCTGTCTCCAAGGTCATCCGAATTTCAGAGCAAGGGAACAAATAACGGATTTCTTTAAGAACTGTTATCATGATTCTCTTAACGACAAATATCTTGAGCGACAAATAAAATTATAGGTATTGTGCAAGCTTTAGCCAATTAAATTAGGATTTTCCATCCATATGATACTCCTCCATTCATGAAACCCTATGGCCATATAATTCCTCTAATAATTATATACATTACTTACTCTATAAGTTACACTAAGTTATAAATATGACAATATTTTTGAAAATAAAGATGACCACGTCACTGCTTCATTAATGATCGTTAACGAAACAAAGTAATACATGAAACAAGAGTCATATACAATGTTCTACGAAAGTTCGACAACAACAAGTACACATACTACTACAACATCTTCTCAAAATAAAGTCTAGATACAACAATACATCCTTCCTGTCCTACTCCTCCATGTAAAGCATCTTCTTTGTCCTTGTCTGACTTGTCCAAGCATAAATGAAATCAAAAATCTTATGCATCATAACATGAAATATGTTGTTGTTGTTATGGAAACATAACTCATTACGATCTAGTCAAAGACCTCAAATAGGAGCTGCAATAGAGATATCTCACACTACCCTATTTTCCTTTTTGACTACATTCTCTCTCCACAGTCCCCAAATATCTAGAGTCGACCGTGGACATTCTAATAACCCAAAGCCTAAGTAGACAACCTCGCAAGCTAACTTAGCCCTTGGACAAGCGAATAAAATGTTGGTTGTGTCTTCTATTCTTGTGATACACCTTGTGCACTCAACATTAAGCTGAAGGTTGCGTTTGTGAAGATTTGCTTTAGAAAGTATCGCATCGTTTGCCGCTAACCATAACAACACCTTGACTTTCATCGGTGCATTTGTCCTCCAAATTGTATTAGCTTCTTTACATCTCATCCTTCCATCGTTGAGCCACGTATACATAGCTCATACTGAGAACATGTTGTTAGGGTCCAGATTCCATTGTCTCTCATCATCGGTATCGTTAGTATATTATCCTTCCCTCGTAATGAAAATCAAATAGATTCTGAATCATCCGAGTACCTTCCTGAGATGGCTACCCTTGAGTCTTGATCCTAAGAGTATTGTTTCTCCACACCTCTGCGACTAGCGTATCTAAATTAACAGTGTCCCCACGACCTCCGAAAAAAGAGATTGAAGCGTAATATTCCCACATCATTTATCCTTCCAGAATCTCGTTTCTTTTCCGTTACCAATCCTACAAGTTGTATTAACATGGAATATCTCACCCATTTTCACAACCCCTTTCCAAAGGGGTGAAGCTTTGCCATGTTCACTTCTCCCTCCATATCTGAACTTCTTCCTCTTCCGATATACCGTAAATGACTTGCACCACCAATTATTACGTCTCATATGCATTTTCTAGTACCACTTACTCATCAATGCTTTATTCATGTCTTTTAAATCCAGAATGTCTAATCCCTTAAATTTCTTTTTCTTACATACCCTTCCCCACTTGAGAAAGTAAACTCCCTTATTTAACTCATTTGCACCTTTCCACAAAACCCATCTCTTGCACTTGTCAATCTTGTAAATAACTCATTTTAGTAGTTCTTAAATTGACATTAGATAGGTCGGAAGACTACTTAAAAAAGAATTAAGTAGAGTGATTATACCGCCAAGTGAGAGGAAGTAACCCTTCCATCGTGTCATTCTTTTTTCGACATTATCGATAAGTGGTTTCCAGTCCTCTCCCCTCATTAGTCCTGGCCTAATTGGCGTGACCAAGTATTTTAGTGGGAAATCTCCTATCTCACATCCATGATAATTCTTAATGGTTTCAATGGGTGTGGATATAGAATCTGAAAGGTTTTGGGAAAGCTATGTTTTCATTAATGAGTAGTACAAGTATATATAATACAAGGAAAGCTGTAAGATAGTCTCAACTTTACAAACCGAGTTTACAATAAATAAGGTAGAATAACAAAGAAATAAATATCTTAACCAAAGATATTAATAGCTAGAATATTGTTACAACAACCTATGAGATAATGGCAAGACTAAGTCTTGGCTTTATCTTCAACATGCCCCCGCAAGATGGACGTCCTATCAGATAGGCCAATCTTGGATATCAACATTTCAAACCAAGATCGAGCCAACGGCTTCGTAAGAAAATCTACTAGTTGGTCGCCCGTTGGGACATAAGTGACACGAAGAGTACCATTTTGAACTTGTTCACGAATGAAGTAATAGGCAGTGCAAGATGCTTCATGTGGGAATGGAAAACCAGATTAGCACTAAGATGCATGGAACCTAAGTTGTCACAGTAAATGACCGAAGTACGAGTGAGCTGAATACCAAGTTCACCAGGAGATTTTGAACCCACATGAGTTCGGCAGTGGTAGAGGCAACAACCTTATACTCGAGTTCTGTAGATGACTGTGCTAGAGACTTTTGCTTCTTGGAGCTCCAAGTAACCGGGGTGCGACCAAGAAAGACTATGTGACCCATTGTAGTCATCCTTGTTTCCGGCCCACTCAGCATCTAAGAAAGTATGAAGATTGAGTGACGAGTGACTAAAAATTGTGAAGCCATTGTCGAGAATGCCACACAAGTATCGAATGAGCCATTTGAGAGCATCCCAATGAGCACTTCTTGGCTTGTGCATGAACTGAGATAGCTTATTTACCGCAAATGCAACATCGGGACGAGTGAGCTTTAGGTATTGGAGTCCCCCAATTGTTGCTTTATAATCTGTAGGAGTGTCGAGTAATTCGCCAGAAGTGAGAGTTAAAGAATTGTTGACCACCGCGGGAGTCGAAACCGGCTTTGCATGGAGCATATGCATGCGCTCAAGAATATCAACAATATACTTCTTTTGACTGAGGAATAAACCATGAGAAATAGGCGTGATTCTACTCCCAAAAAATAAGAGAGTGTACCAAGGTCTTTCAAGGAGAACCTGCTAGCCAAAATTTTAATGAAAGCATTTAGGTTGGTAGCATTAGGACCAGTTATTATAATATCATCCACATACACAATAAGAAATGGGTGAAGTGGAATGATGCATGATAAATAATGAAGCATCAGCAACCGATCGCTTGAAACCCGAACCAAGAAAAAAGTTGGCTAGCTCTGTGTACCATGCTCGAGCTGGTGCCTGCTTGAGCCCGTAAATTGCCTTGCCCAATTTGCAAACATGAGTAGGAAAGGCGGCATCCACAAAACCAGGGGGTTGTGACATATATACCTCCTCATGAAGTGTGCCATAAAGAAATGCATTATGAATACCAAGTTGTCGAAGATGTCATTTGTTTGTAACTACAAGGCTAAGAAGAGTACGGATGGTGGCCGGTTTTACAATCGGACTGAAGGTTTACATATAATCAATATAGGGACGTTGTTGGAATCCTTTTGCAACAAGACGAGCACGATAATGTTCTACACTCCCATCAGGTTTGTATTTGATACGAAATACCCATTTGCATTTGACAAGGTTACAACCAATTTCGGGAGATACCAAGTCCCAAGTACTAAGCTTATGTAATGTCGTGATCTCAGCAATCATTGCTTGCCGCCAAAGAGGATATTTAAGAGCTTGGGCTATGGTGGTAGGTTCGGTTGGTTTAGGTTGTACAGTGGTATGATGGTTGTATGTGGGGTTGGGCTTGTGAATGTTATTTCAGGAGCGAGTGACAATGCCGGAAGGTGGAGGAGGAGGTGGAGAGTGTAACATCCTGTAAATTATATATATATATATATATATATATATATATATATATATATATATATATATATATATATATATATATATATATATATATATATATATAATAAGGAGGATGGCAAAAGGGGTAATTAAAGTGGTATGATTGGGGGGGGGGCACGTGTTGTAAAACACAGCTGCTGTTTGAGCGCTGACATTATGATAACGTTAATAGCTAGGGGGTCCCATCCGGGCGCTGTGAGGGAGACAACACTGCTGTCACTGTTTGTGCTTGTCTGACATGGCACATGGGACCCATGGGGCCTTGTGTGTGCACGGGATAGGACAGCGGAGAGGTAAGTTATATTAATCCCATATTGGGGATACAAAATGAAATAATTAAATATAAATAATAAAGCCTATGATCAAGAGTCACCAATCCTGTTAACCACCTTTTGGGAGGCAGCCTAGGGTGGGCAGTTGTACTATACTATAAATAATTTGTCTGATAAATTGTATAAAATTGTCTGAGTCTGGGGCAGGGGCGTTACAGAGAGGGTGGTAGAATAGTTGGAAGAGAGGATTGCTGGGCTGGGGTGTAATGACCGGCTGTGGAGAGTTAGGTTGGACATCGATTAGGGTTAGCTGGACTGAGGGGGTGTTTGGCACTGTGACAGTGGCTAGACCACTATCATTGTCCAGGAGATTATGAACTAGTACTGGCTGAATTATGGGCAGCGACAATGGACTCCAATGGTCCAGATTGGGTATGGGAGTAGGATGAGTGCAGGTGCTAAGACGAGTATAAGGAAATTCGGTTTCTATAAAACGAATGTGCCTAGACGTGTAAAATTTGTGGGTGATTGAATCTAGACAATGATAAGCACTTTGAGTCTTAGAATACCCAATGAAGATACAAGGAATGGACTGGGGATCCAATTTGTGTGTGGTATAAGGTTGTAACCAAGGGTAACACAGACATCCGAAGCTTCTTAACTTGAGATAGTTAGGAGGAGTACCAAAGAGACGATGATAGGGAAATGAGTTTGAGAGAGTGGGCGTGAGAAGCCTATTGATAAGATAGGCGGTTGTGGCAAAGGCATGAAACCAAAACTCGAGAGGAAATTGAGCGTGGGCAAGAAGAGATAAGCTCGTTCCAACGATGTGGCGATGCCTTCTTTCGGCATATCCATTATGTTCAGGAGTATGAGGTGGAGAAGTGAGATGGGAAACACCATCTATTGTTAGAAAGGTTGCTAAGGCTTGATACCCCCCCCCCCCCCCCCCCCCCTATTGTCGGAATATATAACTTTGATATTTTTCTCAAAATATTTTTTCACTAAAGCTTTGAATCTAATGAACATTGTTTTTGTATCAGATTTGTTTTTGAGATGATAGGACCAAATGTACTTTGTGAAGTGATCAACAAAAATAACATAATATTTGTGACCATCAGTAGAGTATAATGGAGAAGTCCATAAATCAGTGTAAATAAGATCAAGGGAAGCATTTGATATCAAGGTTGATTGACTGAATGAGAGCATATGACTTTTATTACATTGACATGAATTGCAATTAAAGGAGAAATCACTAGAAACACCAAGTCCAAAATTTGAAACCATACTTTTGAGATAGATAAAGAGGGATGGCCAAGACGATGATGCCAATCTATAGCTGACGCTTTGACACTAGAAAGAGCTAGAATAGGTGCAAAAGATGGCCACTCATAAGTGACATGCCTAGTTAGACCCTGGATGAGTTGTGCCCCCGTGAGACGATCCTTCACAACAAAAGAATTAGAAGTGAATTCACAACAAAAGAATTATTGTCTGAGCAAAGTTGTGAAATGGAAATAATATTACATGTCATAGTGGGTGCACATAAAACATTAGACAAGAACAAAGATTTGGAAGAGGAAGTAGGAAAGAAAAGTGAACCAGTATGAGTGATAGGAACACCCATGTCGTCTCCAATGACAATCTCTTCAGTGTCATTGTAGGGGTGATTGAAGGATAGGTTTGCTAGTTCATGAGTAACATGATGGGGTGCGCCGATATCCAAGAGCCAAGAAGAGGTTTGGGAGAGGGCAGAAGCGGTGGTTACATGCGCTTGGGACAGCGATTGGTTGTAGGTGGGGCGAGGCGGTGGGCAAATGGCGGGGTATTTCTCCTGGAAGATGGGTCATAAATGGAGTGAATGCCCGGTTGTGTGGCACCATTGGCATTTGCCTTGGTAGCCACGAGATCCAGTTTGGTTGGGACGTTTGGAGTTGGAGTGATTGGTCTTATGGTTTGGGTTGGGGTGGAAGTTGTTGGGAATAGTGTGGAGGGAAGACATGGTAGGCGATTAGTATGCTTGAAGAAAAAAGGAATATATATGTATATTGATGAAGATCAAGCCCGCTCTGATACCATGAAAGGTTTTGGGAAAGTTATGTTTTCATTGATGAGTAGTACAAGTATATTAATACTTGGGTCAACTCCTAAAGCGACACCACCAGACAATCTGATAGCTGATTTAATCTTCCCTCAAATGCCCCAACCATCTTAAGAGATTGAAAGTCCTCAAACTTTGGATTCTCAATTCTAGTCTCCTGCAAAGCGCAAATAATCAGTTTGTTTTTAGCTAACGTATCGCTAATCAGTCTCCTCTTTGTTCTTTGTCTCATATCCCTAACATTCCAAAAGATGTATAATATTGGACACTTAATGACTCCTCTTTAACACCTCTAAAAAGAGTTCCTCTCCTCACTATAGACCAATTTTATTGGCCTCCCCTCTAAGTAACTTGACTATCTCTAACCGTTGAACTCTAGAACGTCCTATGGCTAGACCGAAAAGAGCTGCATAGTATAGAAGAGTATTATCAGATATATAACTTGTAATTGATAAACTGGTGTTAGTAATACCTCCACATGCTAAAATCGGTTCTTTTGCTTTAGCCGCCGCTCTTAATGCCTCCTCGCTTGGACCTTCTATTCCCCATTTGTTTAACTGCCTCTTACTTTTTCTTTGATATTCCACCATTTTCTTTGCACTACTACCATTGTTTCTTTCTTGAGTCTCTTCTCTTATTGATTTCGGTACTTTGTTTCTCCACTCCACATTCTCCGAATCTGACCCATTATCATCTTTCCCCATACCATCTAGAGCCCCAATCATCACATCTCCCGAAAGCATGCTGTCTTGTATAGTCCGATTTTCATCGTCTCCACTCTGTGAATCCCCAACCTCATCGTCCGCATTTTGCTGTTCAGAATTGATCCCTGACTCTTCATGTTCTCGACCTTTGTAACACACTGTTGATTAATCTCACTAATAACATTATGTTCCTTCTGTATTGATAATTGCCTTGAACTCATACACCTCTTCTTCGAACTCTACTTTGATCATGGATGGTATAACCATGAGTTATCTGTTCCAACCCGAAGACGTGTGAAATCTCGACGAGATTGAAGCTGAGTTCCTTTGTCAATCTCAATAACATGTCTGAATCCCCTAATCAAATTTTGAAAGCCCGAACAAATCCAGCAATGAGAAGGAAAATTATATACTCTAATCCAAACTGATGGTAGAGTACCCACCTTCAAAGATCCGATCGAACGTGACCAACGCACGAACGATATATAGAACGCATCACCTTCAATCCCTCTAAGAGACAACACCTCTTGAACTCTCTCTTCGTTTTGACAATGGACGAAGAATCCATTTTGATTGAGTTGTTGAACTATGCAAGTCCATGTTGAGGAGGATCGAATGTTTTCTATTAGATTCTGAGTGATATCTTCGATGGAAGGATTTCAGGTGTGGGCACTGATCATAACACAGTTCTTGAATTGCCTCTTGAGCTCGGCCATGATCGGAGTTGGTGTAATCACTGCATTCATCACCTTCCTTCCTCCGGCAGTGCTCTCTTGTATCTTGCTCTGTTCAGATACGATGGGGCTGGTCAGTTTTGTGGTAGTTATCGGAGTAGTCTTTGACAGAGTTCTTGCTTTAGTATAATCCCTAGAGATGTGGCATGCATGTTTACTCGTGTAACAGAACCAATCACTGGTACAACCGTGGATCGTATACCCCTTTTGTGCACAATTATTGTAACGCCCCGAATCCCAAAAACACTGAATTCGAGATGTTCTACAGGATCTTTTCACTTTCTTTAGTACAACTTTACAGGGAAATAAAAACTTTTCATTATACATCAGAGATTACATCAAATTACATCTTTTCTTTTGCTCAGCGGAAGTAAAATACAACAATTTGATACAAATACAACAGCATAATGTAATCTTTAAGCATCCATCCTCTTTAATCTTTAACATGATATTTACCTGCATATAAGATTGTGGGTACGTCAGTTTATTCAACCGACGAATATTATACACGGCCGTCCTCGCTTTGCCGGAAATAGTATAACTTAACATTTCATATTTAGCAAACACAAACTTGTCACATTCAAACTAAAGGGACTACCCTATTGATGTCGTGTTGTGATTGTGCACTTAGTCCTTAATGCATTTATCAATGTTATATGACACTAATGCGCACTTGTTCGGAGTCTATGCATCCCATACTACATAGGTCCGAGGGCAAGCCCTTATTCGTTCTTCATCTTGATAGGGTTCAATCCCCCGTTATGTCTTAGTCTACTACTGTAACTACGGTAGTGTCTTAGATGTCCTATGATCTATGAGCCCATGTCCAGGCAGCCTGGAGGGGAATCCCACGCACTGTCACGACGCATCGAGCTGGCAACCTATGGACAATTCAGCCTCCGCCATGGAACAATGGCACCACCCATAGCCACTCGAACATCCCACGAGCGTCGCCACCGGGACGATAATTCCGGAGTAGCGCCCACGCCATGTCTTGACGCATCAAGCAGGCAACCTGTGAATCGCTCTCACGCCGCTACCCATTGGCCCCCATACTCATGTTTTTCTTCTACTTTCATCACATCTCCACTATGTACTAGTCCTTAGTTTTATTTAAAAATCATGAACAAAATAATTACTAGAGTTAGCCTCTCCATCAACCGGACTTATTCATTTGTTTCAACATGACCAACCTTGGTCTAATTTCAATTCAATTCATTTTTCTCAGTGCCGGGGAGACTTAGCTACTCTATTTTAAATTTTATTTCACAATCTTTAACTCCTGACAATTTCCATGTCGAGTTTTCATACTCATTCTTTTTTTTTCAATTCATGATTACACTTTATTCACAAGTCCACAATGAATACCTTTAATTCACGAGTTCATAATGAAAACAATTCATATTTATAGCCAACAATTTCTTTTCCTCTTTCATAAATCATGGTTTTAATTTCACAACCATACATGAATTTATACAACTTCCTAATATCACATTTCAACCTTCATACTTCATATCTTGCACAATACTCATAATGAAAATAAATAAAATCATGTCACACCACAAGCACTTTTGCCAATCACTTTATAATAGCCTATCTTTATAAGTTATAAATCCACAAGTGTATATCTCATAACCAAAGCTCCATTTATACCTTTTATTCACAAACCATATTGTATTTCATTCTAAAAATACCCAAATCACTCTTATAAAATTCCTTGTATTTTTATGAGAATTACCATATTTATTTCATAATTTTTGGACTTCAAAAACACCCAAAAAAATTATTTTTCCTTATATGCCGAAGGCAAGAATTGAACCAGGCGCCGCACCAAGACAGCACAGAGCCCCGACCACTAGGCCGGTCGCTGAACACGTCCATAGAGTGACTAGGGTCTATATGAACCCTTAGTTCGCTGTTACTGTTTTTAGGGTAATTTAACAAAAGAAGTGTTCGGCATGGGATTCGAACTGGGCAACACAGAGAAGCCAACCGGGGTCCAAGACCACCTGAGCCACTGGCTCGGGTTGTCACTAACCCAAATAAAAGTCCATTTGTATTATTTCGTACTGTTTTAAAAATAACTCGATATTCAATAAGCCATAACTTCTTATTACTTTAGTAAAATTTTCTAAAAACTTCCAGATTAAATCCTCAGTCATAAAAGTTCATACCAGTAAAATAATATAATTTTTTTGGTGCTAATGAAATGTATTTTTCACACAAAAATCCAAAATTAATTCATTAAACTACAAAAATTTGTATTTTCGACATTGCCATATAATTAATCTACTAGTCTTTTTATTCACTAATTTCATGGTGATAATTTACTGATATTAGTTCTTAATTCAACCATCACATATGATTTCCATAGCCCATATTCATATCCACATAAAGGTCTATTCATCACCATTAACAAATATACATTATGCCTCTAATCACAATAACAACATACTCATTTTAATTTAATCACTATCACAACTTCACACTAGTAAACATGGGGCAATCTACACACAATTTGATCTTAACATTAGAGCCATATAAGTTAATCACTACATTTCAATCAATTTACGTGCTAACTACTCAATTCAAGTGGGCTCTTATTAATATTTTTCATGCATCTTTAAATGGTAGAAACTTAGCATGGACCTACTTTAGAAATATAAAATGTTTTACTCACCTCAATTGGAGAGAAAACACAAACAAAGCAACTATGTCTTGTAGACGAAAGCACCACCTCCTAGCCAAAAGAGTGCACAACTCCAAGCTTCCAAGCCAATGCCGAAAGCTCCTTCAAGTCCACACCGAAAGCTTCCTTAGTCCACACCGAAAGCTTCCCTTCCTTGATGCCGGCCACTCCAAGCAACACAACCCACACAATTCTCTTATCTTTTATAACTCTCACTATTAAAATACTATAGCTATGAAATACACTTTGCATATCAAAATTAGCCATGAGAGGGGGGGGTATTTATACTAAAAGATGAGTGGAATGGAGGGCCAAGATCATTTTGGTGGTTGTAGGATGAAGGGACTAGATCAAAGTAGAAGTTAGAAGAACTACCCACTTCTTTGAAACTACCACCATGTTCTCCACACCCAAAATCAAAACTCCCTCCAAAAGAATGATACCCGGCCATCCAAAGTGAGTGTGCATTGCACGTGTACGTGTAGTGCACGTGCATGCAACTAGGCCAAATTTGTACATTCTTAAATTGTATAAAAAATAATTTTGTTAAAAAAAAGTCTTCTACATGACAAGTTCAATTAAAATAAATTAATTCATGGGCTTTCTTTTTGGGCCAAAATATTTTATAAAAATAAATAAAATAAAATGCTTTTGGGCTTTTTAAGAAAGGCTTTTTAATTAAATCAAATAAGGCTTTTAAAGAAGGCTTTTTGTACTAAAATAATTTGAGAAAATTATATTTAAATATACACATCATGATAAAATAATCCAAACAAAATATTGCACGTGCACAACACGTGCAAAATAAATAATTTCTCATTAATTGAAAAATCAGGGTATTACAATTATGACATTGTTGCACAAGTTTCGCCTTCGACGACTCTGATGAACTCACGATTTTTTTTTGTTTTGAATATATGCCTTTTTCGAAATTATTTGTTAAAAGAGGAAAATTGTCAAACTAATTGCGCTTGTGGACTCAGCAACTGCACTTGTCGTTCCCAATAGCGAGCATAGTTATTTCGTGCTCGCCGTTGGGAACATCGGGCATAGTTTTATTTTTTGGAGAAACCCGTTGTTCCCAACAACGAGTTTAGTTCAAGTTATCAAACTGGACTCGCCTTTCCCAACAGCGAGGTTCTTTATACTAGACTCTTTGTTGGGAACGACGAGGTTATGTGAAATTTCACAGAGAGTGAAACTCTGTTGGACTTGGTGAATTTTCGAAAAAACTCTCTGTTGCACCATCAGTGAAAATTCATATAACCTCATCATTCTCAACCGCGAGTCTAGTATGAAGAACTTCGCAGTTGGGAATGACGAGTCTTATTTGATAATTTTGAATTAAACTTGCTATTGGGAACGACGAGTTTCTCCCAAAAAGTAAAACTAGGCTCGCTGATCTCAACTGCGAGCAAGAAATAACTAAGCTCGCTGTTGGAAACGGCGGGTGTAGTTGTTGAGTCCCCGAACACAGTTACTTCGGTAATTGTCCTCTTTTTGTGAATAGTTTCGAAAAGTTGCATATATTAAAAAAAATCCAAACTCACCCTCATCTCAGCTTTCCTCTCCTCTCTCCTTACCTTCTTGGGTTGAACCAGCACCCACTCTCTCTCTTTTTCTTCTCTTTTTTAAAACCAGGCTTGCGGCCGAAGATCCAATTCCAGGAATGGGCCGGGTTTTGACGGCCTTATTCACAGGATTATGAGAGAGCTTTCACATTTTTACAACCCTATACTAAGTGGATCCGGTGGTTTTATGGTGGCAGCCCATAGTTGATAGGCTTGTGTCAAATCTACATGATTTACAACTGCTGTTTTACGTAGGCAGCCCATACTTGTAGCTTGTTGACAGCCCGTCGGGTATGATAGACAGTGCAATGTGTCCAATAATCTCACCAAAAGTCCACTACTTATGAGTTTCTGGAGTTATTTCTTAAAAGAAGTCCTCTTTCCAAAGTATATCCCATTGTAAGTCTCTCATCAAAATAATTTCAAGTTGGGTTTCGAGAGAATACTCGTCAGCATAAGCTGCAGTTCCAAAATGCAGCTCGCATTTCGGAATTGAAGCAAATTTTTTGAAAAAAAATTAAAATTTTGAAGCTGCATTTGTGATGCGCCTTTATATATACTGCAAATCCTGCTAGCAGGTTCATTTCTAAAAATTTTGCCGTACTGCCCCACTTTTTGAAAATATTTGGCGCCTTGCCCCACTTCCGAAAACAATTAGCGAAATGCCCTTGTTTAGGACACGTCAGCAACAAACGTTATTGAGAAGAACGTCATAGGTTATTTTGATGCCGTTCTTCCCAATAACGACATCTATTTGGAAAAAAGTTTCATGCCGTTATTTGGAATAACGGCATCTGTTACTTTTTGTCTAAAGATCTAACAGTCTCAATTGTGAGCTGAGAGAGAATTGCAAATTTAAAATAACCAATGTCGTTCTCTGAGAGAACGGCAAAGATTATACTGATGTCGTTATTTTGAATAACGGCATCAGTTATATTCGTTTTGCACAGTTACCTATAATCAATAACCCCCAAACCTTCCCCCTTTTCCTTTATGATTTTTTCGTTCTTCATCTTCACTCCCGTAACCCTAATCCCTAAAAAAAAAATTCCTAAAATCCCAACTATTTGAGTGATTTGTAAGTTGCCAAACAACAATTATACGTAGACTCTACTTCTGATTCTCTCATTGATTATTCCAAATCAACCAGAATCCTAATTCGTGGTAAGTTTCGAAAATCCCTAAATTTTTTTTGACAATGTTGATTTTGATCTATGAGAGATGTATGCATTGGTAGTATAGTACAAGTGATGTAGATTTGTGTTATCTAAGTAGTAATTTTGGAAAAGTACTTATGGATTGTTGGTGATATAGGGTATGTGAAATGTTGAATTGTTGAACTAGGGTTGGTGAAATTGTTATTGATTAGCAAGAGCTATATTGGTAGTACAGTTAAATTGATGTAGAATAGATCCACTAACTAATAGATATGCGAAGTAACTTTTATAGGAGATTGAGATGTGGATTACCTATATTGTTATATTCGCGAAGTTAGATTCATCTATTTTTATAGGAGATTTAGATGTGGATTGAGATGTGGATTACCTATATTGTGTGGAGATGTTGTGGTGGTGAATGTTTGTTATTTTTTAAGTAATGTTTAGTAAAATTTTAGTACAATTTTTAGTATTTCTAGTATTGTAATAATTTAATATTGTAGTTGACACGTTATATTTAATGTTGACAGGCAAATGGATCCTATACAACCATCTTCTTTCCATGATGTGGGTGCTTCATCTAGTACTTTGCATGGACCACGGGGACATCCAGGTCCAATAGATCTTACCGTTCTTTATCTGCAAGAAGATCACAGATCGTAGGCGGTTTGGAAAGGAGATGTAGAAAAATGAGTTTCCGAATGCACACCATCATGGCGATGCACCCTCGTATTCAAAATTACTTGGTAAGTAGCGGATTTTACGGAATGTCGAAGTTGGCGAAAGTCAAATGTGACCACTTATTACTTACCGCTCTTGTGGAGCGATGGAGGCCAGAGACACACACGTTTTACTTACCGGTTGGAGAGATGACGGTCACCCTACAAGATGTAGCCATCATTGTGGGTCTTCCAATCAATGGGGTGGCCGTCCCCGACAACTTGATGTTCAATAAGGTTGCATTGATACGAGATTACCTTGGGCACGATGTGGAAGAAGATGATAAGGGAGTATTCGTTGGGGAATCAGTAAGGCGTTCTTGGCTTTATACGGAGTTCAATAATCAACTGCCACACGTACCGACGGACATCCAAATCGAGCGTTATACGCGGGCTTATCTGTTGTCGATGATTGGAGGGATTCTGTTCCCTAATTCTTCAGGTGATGTAGTGCATCTCATGTATCTTCCTTTAATCGCCGACCTACAAACAGCCGACTGATATAGTTGGGGAAGTGCAGCTCTGGTCTCCCTCTACCGTGCCCTCTGCAACTGTTCAATGGGGTCGATCCAAATGACCGGGCCGATGTCGATATTGCAAATATGGTCTTGGGAATGAATACACCTCGGTCGACCTCGGGTAACGGTACTTTCAGAAAGTTGGAGAGTGCAACAGGAAAATCTCATATTAAGAGCTCCTCTTGGTGCCTACTAGACGGGTAAGCTCACATGGAGGGATAACCCACGTGGTGTCCTCAAATATTACATGGACGAACTCGATCAGTTGAGGGAAGAGTACGTCCACTGGACACCGTACACAGAGGACAGGCTACAACGTCTACCCCCCATTTGCACCGCCAATAATCAACTGTGGTTGACATTAGCTCCACTTGTAAATTTCTCGATTGTGGAGTTCTATTACCCCGGCCGCGTCCTCCGGCAATTCAATACACAGCAGCCCGTCCCCATAAACTCAATGTACAACCGTAAACTTCACAACATTACGGGCCAAGGTCGTTTACCAAATATGAATTAGGCCGATCACCACCGTTCTTATGTAGCATGTTGGAATGAGAGGAAGTATGAGTTGGTCGTAGGAGGGATTGTGCCGTATGATGGATCAATCCAAACCGGGTACATGGCATGGTACCGTCGTATCACACGGTTGTATATTGCGCCAAGAACGGATCTCCGCGCGGGTATCCAACAACCAATACCCGTGCACCAAGTGGAACCACCACCCGCACATTCCACATTGCAACCAATTTATCAACCGAAAGCTTCCTTCTATCATTTAATGGTAAAGTAATTTTAGTGTCAATTAATTTTATTCACTTCATTTTGCTTATGCTTGGTTAATGGTAAAGTTTGGTTTACAACTAATAATTTCTATTCCTAATATAGATTGACAACACATAGGACATTGCGAGGAAATGTGCGGGTATCTTGAAGAGCAACGCTTCGAAGGCATGCAAGGAATTGGCAAGAGAACTCCTACTTCCATGTCGTACTTCTCTAGAAGAAATTGGAGACGGTTTGCGCTTCGATGACCTTCTACGCTCAACCGAAGTACCACCTCAACAAGCCCGACCAAACGTAAGCCGAGCACAACCTCCACATCAACGAACAGTTGAAGCAGCATAACCCGCCGCAACAAGAAGGGGTAAGAGTGTTCGCTTCCCTCCTACACAAAGTGAATTGGCAAATCCCTAGGTTGAAGTTGGTGGAGGTGATGAAGAAGGAGATGTTGGTCCAAGTGCACCTGCAACTCAAGTGACCAGGGAGCGTAGGAGGAAAGTCCCAGTTCGAAAGAGGAGACCACCCCAACAATATACGCCTAGTTAGTTTTTTCAATTATTGAACTTTATGCTTAGGTTATTGTGTGTCACGCCCCGCTTTCCAAATACATAGGATACGAGCGCGTGACGAAGCCCAGCGGATGATTTTAACATCATCCATAAGCTGTAGGATCGACTCAGCATCACAACAAGAATATAACAATATATATATACAACCAAGCATGCATGAATAATTTATTAGCAACAGAAACAATCGAAAATATAATAATAACATCCAAATAGTTTCAAGTCTGGATCAAGTTAAAACTCGGGAACATCAGCCCTTTACAAGTTCTTAAATAGCAAGAATAAATTATTCAAGAAAAACAGTTAATCTAAACAAGTCCTGCCTCCACTTGAATGCTAAAATTTCTACTCACCAATCCCAACAGGTAGCTCGTCTCCAAAGTCTGCTTAATAAATATAAAAAGAAAAAATAGGGGAAAACAGGAAAAAATGCCCTTAGTGCAAGCTAGGGCCACAAATAGTAAAAACGAGTATAAGTAATGTGGAATATAATTGGAATCAAGAATGTAACAGGGATACAACAAGTAGTGGAAAAACCAAGAACTAGCTAGCAAGAGGGACATCTTAGTAACCAGGTTGGATAACAAATGCTAATGGTAAAACACATGACAAGTGAACCTGTAGGGGTATCTAACATCAAGTGACAAGTCTCGAGTCTAGTATCATGTAACAAGTGCCAAGTCTAGTGTCAAAATTTTATTTCAAGTGTCAAGTCTCAAGTAACAAGTTGTCGAGTATCAGGTAACATGTATCAAGTTCAAGTTTCAGGTTTCAAGTCTCGTGTTTCATGTTTCATGTATCATATCATCAAGTATCAAGTAACAGGTGACATGTTCAAGTTTTATGTTCAAGTCTTGTAGTTATTACTATCTTGGTAGCACTTCATGCATCCATCTTTTTACTACATGGTTGCTACAGACAATGCAATTTCGTTTAGACCTAGTAATGGAGTCTATAGGGCGGCGTACTCAGGTATCAAGTATCAAGTATCAAGTATTAAGCAGGCACGGTTCATGAATACGAATTTAAATAACAGGTTCACGAAGCGAGTTCGTGAATACTAACAGGTTCAAGGACCACACAGTGGGTCCATAAATACAACAGGTTCATGAGCCAAGTAACTGGCTCCATGAATACATCAAGTGCAGCAGGTTCATGAACTGAGTACTGGAAAACACGGGCCCCCTTCCGAGTACACTTACCTATATTATCCACTATTATGGTCTTTCCCTTAAACCCCGGCTTGTTACTTTTATTAATTCTTATCAAGCAAGCATGCAGGTGTGTGAAACAAGGTACGAGAAAGTGGTGGGAACATGTGTCCAGCGAATTACATAGTTAATGTGTTTAGGCAGAATTTATGAATCGAAGTTTAAACATGTGAAATAGGGTCGAAATATCCTTAAATAATTCTAAGAAAAATTGGGAATGTCTTATAGGGTGTCCAGAAACCGCATATAAAATTTCAAGTCAAACGCTTGCTGTTAACATAGTTAAATTAATTCGCAAAGTAAAGGTGTGCAGCAGTTTTGCGAATCTGCATCTACCAACACAGCTGCAGTAAAACTGTAATAACTCCTAGACCGTAACTCAGAAATCAAAAATTCCGGAGGCTATCGACATCTAGACATCTAGAGCTACATTTACTATTCAGGGCTTGGGTTCAGATTCTGATGTTAAAGGGGTCAAAATAGTATAACAAGATTCAGGACAGCAACATGTGGAAATATCTTACTAGTATAGGTTACCTGAAAATTGGTTATTAAGTGTCTAGGTTAATGTGTGATATAAATACAGGATAATGGTTGTCAAAACAGCATGTAATAATTGTTTTTCAAGCCAAATGGGTGCAAGTTCATCAAATACAAGATATAACATATGTCTACAAATCTATGGCTCCTTAATTTCATGTGTCCATGTGTTCAGGGGGTAAAATGAGTCCAAGTAGTTGTAATATAATACAATGAATTTATTGTGACTCTTAAGATTATGAAATTGAGGAGGTTTAATAATTGATCAACAACGATAGTCAAGGAGGAGTCACAATTTCTAACTATTTGTAGTATTTTCAAGGAATGCTTATACTAGAACAAAAATGCGTACAAGAGGAGTACTTGCCTTGATTGACGACAATTAGATCCGATTGTTGAAGAAGATGGGATCGAAAATTCCCGGACGAAGTCTCCCAAAAGCACGTGTGAAGCACGTGCAAAAATCCAACAGTAGATCGAATTTTTCCCCACACCGGATCGGCCCAGAACAGCAAACAGCGTTCAGGATCCGCTGCGCCAAAACACAGAACACCAGAACGTAGCCAATCAGATTCTCCCGCACACCAGATCCAAGCCCAGAACAGCGAACACCCAAGTCCGATCCGATGCAGCCGAACACGAAACACCGATCGGATAAGATTTGATTGGCATGAATCTTGATGCGGTCCAACGATTGAGATTCGATCCCGCCAATCCTACTTCTTCTTCCTTCTTTTACTGAATGAGAGAGCGATAGAGAGGATGGCGACGACACTGATGAGCGGCGACCGGTGGTGCGATGCGAGGCTCGCGACGATGAGGAGGACGTCGACGGATAGCGGCGCTGTCGTCGAGGGCATCGACAGCGATGGGGACAGGTGCGATGTGGCGACTCTGTTTGGGTTCGAAAATAGGGGAGCGAGCGGAGGAGTGGGTTCGGGGTGTCGACAGCGCGAACGGAGATCGGATTGAGGAGGCGACAACGAGGCGATGAGGGGTGCGGCGAGGTATTGGAATGGAGATATGGTTTTGGGCGATGGGTTGCGAGGTTGAAGAGGACGGGAGTTTGGGTAATGGAGGAGTGTGGGTTCGATGGAGGAGACGACGGTGGACGATGGTGGGTGATGGCGGTGGGTTGGTGCTATAGGGTTGATGGGGCGACGGAGGGTCGAAGCGAGGTGCTGAGGTTGCGAGCGAATTGGGTTGGGTTCGATTGAAGAGAAGGAGAAGGAGACGAAAAAAATAAGATGGAGAAGAAAAGAGAGCGGCGGACTGTTAGGGGGGTTTAACAGTATACGGGGTAGGGGTTAGGGTTAGGGTTAGGAGTGTTAAGGGTTTATATAGTGTGGGTTTGGGTTTTGGATATTAGGGTACCCGATTTGAGTGGAATCCAACTGGAGAATTGGTCAAAATGTATTTGATATGGCTAAAATTGGGGTTAAATCGGACCGTCCAGATCGAGCACGAATCTTGAAGCACGGGGGTAAAAAGGTAATTTCACATACAGATGGATCCAAAACGGGTATTGAGTCTCCGCCTCACGAAACCAACCGCCCGCGAATAGATCCACCCCGACTGGGCGCGGGTTCCGACCCGATGCGAACCCGGTCCACCGAGGGAGAATCAGGCCACTGATTTGATTAGATCAAATCAATAAGCTTGATTTACTCTCACCAGGGAATCAAGGCCTACTTTCCTAAAACAGAATAGGAGGATTTTGCTCCTAAATGTTAGCCAGGAAATCAGGATCCAAATCATTCCAAAGGCGACTATAAATACAGCCCCTCTACCACCAAGACCAGGTTAATCACTTTTTCACCACTTAAGCTCTTTCTTAATCTTTTACTGATTACTGACAAGAGCGTCGGAGGGTGCGTCGCCGGAATCAACCCCGGTGTCTCGCACTTCCCTGCAGGTTGCGACGGGAGCAAGAAGGTCGAGTCAGCTGTTCAGGTTTTCCTCGGATCCACAAATTCTATCTGTTTACCCCCACACCAAAATCAGCGGTAACAGATTGGCGCCGTCTGTGGGAAAACCACACGAACAGTCTCAGTCCATTCTCCGCCGTCCTCTGCAGCCATGCCGCCGAAGAAGAACAGATCCAGAGGGTCGAACCGTGGGGGCAACCCCACCGACCCGGCGAATGAAGCTCCGGTCAATCCTACCCTTCAGTCCAACCTCCCTCCGCTGACCCAGCAGGTCCCACCTCCTCCTCCTCAGCAGCAGCCCAACAACGGTCCGTCCGGTCACAACGGTCGGAAGGAGAAGCAGCCTGTCAATCCGGGCCACGTCTCGGTCCACAATGGGTCATCGGATTCGATGGCCTCTCATCACCCCGACCTCCGCATCACACTCCAAAACCGCCACAAGGACGACGACCTCCGCACCCATCTTGACGAGAGGCAGGCCCGAGAGGGAGCCTCTCGTCGGCGTCAGGGTGAGCGGTCGCCACGTCGTCGGGACGGCAGAAGGTCCCCGGAACGCAGAGGCCGAGCGACGTCCCCTGAGCGCCGAAGGAGGAGGTCCCGGTCCCCCAGGGATCGGCGCCATCCGATGGACCGAGATATGCCCATCAGCCGAGCCGAGTTCCTCCAGTTTCAAGAAACCGTTCTGCAGGCCCTCAATCTCTAACAGAACGGCCAGAACGCTCAGAGGGTTCCGACGCCGCCCAGGGATCCCAGTCCCCGGCGCCGAACCCGGAGTCCTTCCCCGGCTCCCAGCCGACAGCAACGGCAACAGAGTCCTCGGCGCTCCCAGGAGTACCGGCACCGCAGTCCACACTCCCCTTCCTACGAAGAGGAGTCCGGAGGGTCGTACGACTACCAGCGAAGGGACGACGCCCTCATCCGCCGTATCCATGAGGTGGAGAGGCGCATCGGCCGCATGGACAGGGAGGAAGAGTCCCGAGCCGGAACCTTCCGTCCCAGCCGACCCCCCTTCTCTCGGTCGATCATGGAGGCCCACATACCGAGGAGTTTCAAACCGCCGCAGTTTGAAACATACTCTGGGGAGTCCGACCCAGTCGACCACGTCGAGAGCTTCAAGACCCTGATGCTGATTCATCAAGCTTCCGACGCAGTGCTCTGCAGGACCTTCCCTGCCACCCTCCGGGGGTCGGCTCGGGAATGGTATTCTAGGCTCGCCCCCTTGTCCATCTTCTCATTCGAACAGTTTGAGACACTGTTCATTACTCACTTCGTGAGTAGCCGACGAGCAGAGAAGACGAGTCTTTCCTTGCTGAACCTGCGGCAGGAGAAGCAAGAAAAGTTACGGGACTATGTGAAAAGATTTACCGCGGAAGTCAGGTCAATTGCTTCCTTGGACCAGTCCGTGGCTACCGTGGCGTTCCAGTCGAACGTCCTTAACGCCAACCTCCGATCATCCCTGGCCAAGAAGCCCCCGCATGACTTCGCCGACCTCCTCCTGAGGTGCGAGAAGTACATCCGGGCGGAGGAGGCCGAAGCCCTTCCGAGCTTCAGGGGCACCGCCGCGGGGTCAAAGAGGAAGGCGACGGGAGAAGAAGGGTCCAAGAAAGCTCAGAAGGACATGGGCGGTCAGCGCCGCCCTCCCCCTAGGTTCGAGAAGTTCACTCCCCTCACCACTAATGTCTCTACTATCCTCATGGAGGTAGAGAAGGAGGGAATCATCCCTCCAGCCCCGAGGATGCACACTCAGGCGAAGAGGAGGAACAAAGATAAGTGGTGTCGTTACCACCGAGACCATGGGCACGACACAAATGACTGCCGAGCTCTGAGAGATGAGATCGAAGCACTCATTCGGAGGGGGCAGTTGGCCAAGTTCGTGAAAGGTAACGATCGAACAGATCGGAACTCACCTCCCCCTCGGGGGCTAACAAGCGCTCCGAGCGGCGCGAGGAGACACCCGAGTTCGAAGAAGAACGGGTTTTGCACCTGATCCACAGAGGCCCGATGGGGGGCTCCTCTGATTCCTCCCGAAAAGCCTTCGTCCGGGAAGTCAACTCGGTCCACAGTGCCCCTCCCCCGAAGGGTCTCGGCGTCACTGTGTCTTTCTCTGATGCCGACCTTGAAGGAGTCCGAACCCCCCATTGCGACGCCCTCGTCATCGACCTCCGCATGGCCAATTTCAAGGTCCAGAGGATTTTGGTGGACAATGGGAGTTCGGTCAACATCCTATTCCTCTCGGCCTTTCAGGGCCTGCAGCTGTCCCGGGACCGTCTTAAGCCGGCCGGCTATACTCTCCACGGGTTCACGGGGCTCCCGGTAACCGTCGAAGGGGTGATAACCCTAGACGTCACTGCGGGAAGCACCCCTACTACCCGGACGGAGCCGATGGACTTCATGGTCGTCGACGTCCCGGCAGCATATAATGTCATCCTAGGCCGTCCCGGCCTAGCCGCTCTTGAGGCTGTCCCCTCGACATACCACTTGAAGATGAAGTTCCCCACTCGTTCGGGGGTCGGGGAAGTCAGGGGAAGCCAGGAAACAGCTCGGAAGTGCTACATGACTTCCACCGGGGGACCAGTGCTCTCGCTCGAGACACTCGAGATCCCCGAGCCGAAGGCTCGTCCAACGTCCGAGCCAGCGGACGAGTTAGAAGAAGTATTCTTCTCCGACGAGGATCCGAGCCGAAAATTCCTCGTCAGCAAGTCCTTGCCGACCGTGCTATTCTCCGACTTGGTGAGGTGCATCCGGGATAACCGCGACCTGTTTGCTTGGTCGGCCGCGGATATGCCCGGCATCTCCGAAGACTTGCTCGTCCACCGCCTAAGCGTCGAACCGGGGTGCAAACCGGTTCAGCAGAAGAGGCGAAAGTTCGCTCCCGAGCGACAGCAGGCAATCAAGGAGGAAGTGGATAAGCTGCTGAAGGCCAAGTTCATCCAGGAGGTGAATTATCCCGAGTGGCTGTCGAATGTTGTAATGGTCAAGAAGTCCAATGGCTCGTGGAGGATATGCATCGACTTCACCGACCTCAACAAAGCGTGTCCGAAGGATCCCTTCCCTCTCCCGAACATCGACACCCTAATCGACGCCACCTCGGGCCATGAGCTCCTCAGCTTCATGGATGCCTTCTCGGGGTACAACCAAATCTGGATGTTCCCTCCGGACATCCCGAAGACCTCCTTCGTCACCGACCAAGGCCTCTACTGCTACCGAGTAATGCCGTTCGGTTTGAAGAACGCGGGCGCCACCTACCAGCGCCTCGTCAACAAGGTCTTTCAGCATCAGATCGGCCGAAACATGGAGGTGTACGTTGATGACATGCTCGTCAAGAGCATCCGCGGCACCGACCATGTAGCTGACCTCCAGGAGGCTTTCGGTGTGTTGAGGAAGTACAACATGCGGCTAAACCCGAATAAGTGTGCGTTCGGAGTCTCCTCTGGCAAGTTCCTCGGTTTCATGGTGAGCCGGCAGGGAATTGAAGCTAACCCCGAAAAGATTAAAGCCATATTAGACATGGCCCCGCCTCGGAACGTCAAAGAGGTGCAGAAGCTCACCGGTCGGCTCGCAGCCATCGGTCGGTTCCTCTCCAAGTCAGGGGAAAAGTGCCTTCCCTTCTTCAAAGCACTCCGAGGCGCTAAGGGATTTGAATGGTGCGAGGCACAGCAAGAATCGTTCGACCAGCTGAAAGCCTATCTGGTGAATCCCCCTCTGCTCAGTAAGCCGGTCCCGGGCGAGCCTCTCTTCATCTACTTGGCCGCTTCCGAGCAGACCTTGAGCGCTGTGTTGGTAAGAGAAGAGGACCGGACCCAAAGGCCCATTTACTACGTGAGCAAGGTGCTTCGGGATGCCGAGCTCCGCTATCCGAGGATAGAGAAGATAGCCTACGCTTTGGTCATGGCAGCAAGAAAGCTTCGGCCCTACTTCCAATCTCACTCGGTCGTCGTCCTCACCGATCAACCCCTCAAGCAAGTCCTCCACAAGCCCGAAACCTCGGGCCGGCTGATGAAGTGGTCCATAGAGCTGAGTCAGCACGACATCTCCTATCAGCCTCGGACGGCAATTAAGGCACAGGCTCTCGCCAACTTCATTGTAGAGTCCACCATCCCTGAGGTTGGCCACGTTCCGAATGGGCCCCCCATTTGGACAGTCTTTGTAGACGGATCCTCTTGCAGTGAAGGAAGCGGCGCCGGCATTATCTTGAACGGCCCTGACAGCTTCGTCCTGCAGTATGCGATCCGCATGAACTTCAAGGCCTCCAACAACGAGGCGGAGTATGAGGCTCTCATAGCTGGCCTCGGACTCGCTCGAAGTGCTGGGGCGCAGCGCCTTCGGATTCACAGTGACTCCCAACTAGTCGTGAATCAAGTCTTGGGCGAATATGAGGCCAGGGACGAGCGAATGGCGAAGTACCTCGCCAAAGTCCGGGACCTCATGGGCCGGTTCGAAGAAGCCATCATCCAACGGGTCCCCCGGGAGGAGAACTCACAAGCTGACGCTCTCTCCAAGTTGGCATCGTCCTCTCTGCAAGGCCTCGAACAGACCGTACTGATTGAAGTCCTCTCTAAACCGAGCATCGAAGACGAGACACCTTGCTCGGTGGAATCATTACCGGTCATGCTGCAGGAGAATTGGATGAAGCCGCTGGTAGAATTCTTAAGGGATGGAGTTCTGCCCTCAGATCCCAAAGAAGCGCGCCGAGTCAGAACCCGGGCCGAGCGATATGTCTTGATCGAGGGCATTTTATACAAGCGCTCCTTCTCTTAAATAGATGGCCGACCTTACCTAAGGTGCCTCTCCCCGGATCAGGCCGAATATGCCCTACAGGAGCTTCATGAAGGCATCGGAGGGGCACACTCCGGATTCAGGGCTTTGGCCCGGAAAGCCTTGAACTATGGGTACTTCTGGCCGACCCTTCTTCGGGATGCCGAGCGACATGTTCGGCAGTGCAGCTCCTGCCAGAGACACTCCAGCATCCGACGCCTCCCTCAGGCCAACCTCACCTCCCTATCGAGCCCTATCCCCTTCGCGATGTGGGGAATGGACTTACTAGGACCTTTCCCACCGGCTCCGGGTCAACTCAAGTTTTTAGTCGTAGCCATCGACTACTTCTCGAAGTGGGTCGAGGCCGAGCCCCTCGCCACTATAACTGAGAACAAAGTGGTGCAGTTCTTCTGGAAGAGCATCATATGCAGATTCGGCGTCCCCCGTGTCCTCGTGACGGACAATGGGACTCAGTTCACTGGCACAGCATTCCGAGCCCTATGCGACGACCTCGTCATTCAACAGCGCTTCTCGTCCGTCTCACACCCTCAGTCGAACGGGCAGGCCGAGAACGCTAATAAGCAGATCCTCGCGGGAATCAAGAAGAGGTTGGACAAGTGCTCCAAAGGATTGTGGGTCGACCAACTTCCTAATGTGTTGTGGAACTACCGCACAAGCAAGCGGACGCCCACCGGAGAGTCCCCTTTCAGCCTTACTTATGGGGCCGAGGCCGTGATACCCCTCGAGGTCGGAATTCCTTCGCCTCGGCTCATAGCCTATGACGAAGCGCAGAATGCCAGGGACCTCAGAGGGAACTTGGACCTGATAGATGAACTGAGGGAAAGGGCGTCGATTCGGCAACAGAATTACAGGAGGAGAGTCGAGCGAGCGTACAATAAGAAGGTCCGACCCGCCAACCTTGAGCAAGGAGATTTGGTGTTGAGAAAGCTAGCCATATCTCTCCCCAGTCAGAGGGGCAAGCTAGCTCCGAATTGGGAAGGGCCGTACCGAATCACAAAGGTTGTCCGGCCTGGGGCATACCGGCTCGAAGACATGGATGGCAAAGAGCTTCCGAGGACCTGGAATGCCGACCACCTCCTGAAATACCAAGAGAGCGCTCCGGCGCCTCTCTAAGTAATCCGAGGTGTCGAACCATTCCTCTCCTCCAACTTGTAAACCATTTTTTCTCAAATTGTATTATGTAAAACGGTTCGCCGTCAGATATCAATAAATGAAAGTTCTATATTTGTGAGTTTGCATGTTCCTCTCCCCTCTTATTTAACCAATGGTTCGGAGTCCAACACTCGGCTCGACTTTACCTCCTCGGCTCGTCTCCGGACGAACCAGGGGTAGATCGCCGTTCGGGATTGCTCCTACAGCCGTTGAACTATACCGATGGTTCGGAGTCCAACACTCGGTTCGACTTTACCTCCTCGGCTCGTCTCCGGACGAACCAGGGGTAGATCGCCGTTCGGAATTGCTCCTACAGCCGTTGAACTATACCGATGGTTCAGAGTCCAACACTCAGTTCGACTTTACCTCCTCGGCTCGTCTCCGGACGAACCAGGGGTAGATCGCCGTTCGGAATTGCTCCTACAGCCGTTGAACTATACCGATGGTTCGGAGTCCAACACTCGGTTCGACTTTACCTCCTCGGCTCGTCTCCGGACGAACCAGGGGTAGATCGCCGTTCGGAATTGCTCCTACAGCCGTTGAACTATACCGATGGTTCGGAGTCCAACACTCGGCTCGACTTTACCTCCTCGACTCGTCTCCGGACGAACCAGGGGTAGATCGCCGTTCGGAATTGCTCCTACAGCCGTCGAACTCCAGCAATGGTCCCGGGGTCCAACACTTGGTTCCTAGTCCATCCAAACTGCTCCGGTAGGTCAATATCGGACCTTCGTCCGGACACAAAAGACCGAACACTCCTAACTACTAGCCGAAGACCGAAGACTCACATACTCGGTCGGCTTCCGAGCAAGTGGCTTCCCGAGCGTGTAAATGGGGAAAACGCACTTTCCCCTCAACTTTCGTACGTGATCACGATCAAACGGCCCAGATCAAGCCACCAGCACAAAACGACAAGATAACGTTTTCTTGGGAACTGGGCCGCCTCGAGATTCGCGCCTACGTTCGACGGCTCAGATCTCGCCACCTACTCTAAGCGACAAAATAACACTTTTTTGGGTACAGAGCCTTGCCGTACCGTGTCAGATCCACTAAATGACAAAGAGCCGCACCCCTGGAGATCCATTCGGCTAAACAGACGTGCTCGGCTCAAAGATCTCGGCACGACCGATACGGTTGCAAGCAAGAACAAACATACAAAGCAGCGAAAGGGAATTTTATTAATTGTCGGTGCATAATACAAAACATTTCATTACAAAGTGTCGGCAAACAAAACGCGCAATGCCCGACCAACTACTCTTATACAAAAACATCCTCACTAAACTGTTCGTCCTCCTCGGCTGACGACTCCTCCTTCTCCCCCCGGAGCCTCGCCATCACACCACGCAGATGCCCCATCTCTGAGAGCAGGTCATCCCGCTCGGAGACGATCCTCGACTGAATGTGCCGAATGCTTTTGACCCGAAGGGCGTTGCTGAACGCGGTCTGCGAGTCTTCATCCTCCCCTGCGAGGCTCAGCTCGACTATCTTGTTCTCCAAGTGTTGGATCTCGGATTCCCGGAGACTGAGGACCAACGAAAGGTGGTCCCACTCACTCTCGGCTCGGCGTAACTTCATATCGGCGCTCCTAGGGCTCAGAACCACTGTTCCAGAGGTGGCCTCGGATTCAGAGCGATCATTCGAACGCTCGGAGTCCGAGCCATGGATCGTCACAACGAGCTGAAAAGAAGAGAAAACGAATAACACAGTTTCAATACGCGGCCGGAGTCTAACACTTGAAAATTTTTCAGAATTATTTGCATTCAGACATGGTAGTGTTACAGACGGTCGGTCGACCCTACAGCTAAGTCGTTACAACAATCAACAAAAATAGAAAAAACAACAGAATCAGAGCCTCTTCGGAAGGGGAATGCTTCGGTTTAGGGAAACACGAGGACGGCGAGGCCTGCCTTCCGAACCCGTCCCTAAACCAACAAAGCGCGAACCCCCTTCGCTGCTAGCTCTAACTGCGACGCCGGCCGAAGCCCCGCTCGACGAGGCGGCCGCACTGCTCTGAGCGTCGGCTGGACTCCGCCTGGTCAACGGCGAGCGCATCGCAAGTTCATGAAATGTAATCCCCCTCTCGCTTTCTTCGCGAGTACACGAAGTGCTGCGAACGTTAGCCCTGACCGGCGCCGGCTTGAGCGACGCGATCTCTTCCTCCAGTTCGATAATCCTATCCCTCAAGACGTCGTCCTTAGCAAACTTCTTCGGTCGAGGGGCTGTCAACGAGCCCGAGGCATTGGCATTATCAGTCGCGAGCCGTCGGTAGTGGGTCACTTCAATCCCCCTATCTATCGTGATCCTTCTGAGCCTATCGACTTCGGCCGATAACCTCTTGCGCTCGGTCGACGCTTTCTCCAGTTCGGAAGCCAGCTTCTCCCTCTCCGCCGAACGTTCTTTTTCCGCTAGCTCCAAGTATTGGACCTCGGCCAAAAGGTCGTCATTCTTCTGCTCGGCGGCAGTAAGCTCTCTACGGAGGTTCTCGACTTCGCCTTCGGAATGGGGAGCTGAAGAGCACTTCCGGTACTGGTACAGCTCGCGACCATACCTCCGCAGAGCCACCTTCGTATCCTCCAGCCTGCCGAGCAGGAGATATCGCCTATAACGGCTCTGAGAGAGCTCGTCCTTCGTTTTCACCAGCTCCTGCCGAAGGTATTCGACCTCCGTGATCGGACCGAATCTCACCTGAAATGCAGAGATAAATTCGAGGCCCAACACTTGGAGAAAGTTACGCCAAAACAAACACTAAGTCCGAGACTCAACACTTGGGCAAATTTTGGCCAAACAAAACATTTTTTCATTCAAAAATCGAGGAGTTCTACAACAGCGGTGGCCAGTCCGCAGTTAGGCTTACAAAAAAAACAGAAAAAAGAGGGAGAAAAGAAGACAACCGAGTCAGGGGTCGACCTTTTTGTCGTTCGGGTCCGTCGACCCCTCGGCCTTGTCCTTGCCCTCGCCTCCACCACCTCCTTCGCTCCAGCTCTCCTCCTCCTCGGAGTCGTCCTCCTTCTCCTCCTCGGACGCGGCCTTCCACGGGTCCTCGACGTGTTCTGTCTCCCCCTCGGGGCCGATCAACTCCTCGGGGACAACCTCCTCCCCTTCTACGAGGTCATAGAAGTTGTAGGTGGACGTGTCGAAGCCCGGGTTCTTGGCGACCACATGTTGCAAGGCACGGCCGTAGGCGTCCAACATGTTCTGGGTCATGTGCATCGCGGCCTCCTCCTGCACGGCTTTCTTCACCCTCTTCACCTTCCTGAGGTGTTTGGCCTTGATCTTCTCGGCCCTCTTCCGAGCATCCTCCGCCTCCGACTGAGCCTTGGCCAACTCCTCCCTCAGGTCGGCGGCCTCCTTCACCGACGCCTCGAGCTTGGCCGCCGAATCCTTCAGCTTGGAGACCTCCTTCTCCGAGGCCTCGAGCTTGGCCGCCGCATCCTTTGACAGCTGAACAGCATCGGCCAGCTGCTTCTCCAGCCCCTCCACTTCGGCGGCCCTCTTCGTCGAAAGAAGCAACTCGGAATCGAGCCGCTTCGTGACCTTGACGCGCTCCGTCCTCTCATTCTCCTTCTCCTGATCCTTCCTCGCCATCTCCTCGAGCAGGAAGTTGAAGTGGCAGACGATCTGAAAGAGAGCAACAGAGTTACAATCCGAATCCAAATACTTGGAATATTTTCTAAGGAAGGAATTCAGATGAAGAAGAAATCAGCCTACTTACCGACATGGAATCCCGGGCGATCTGCATCACGGCGTCCCCTGCCATCCCGGCCTTCAGGGTCGCTCGATCCTTCGGGGTCGGCAAATGCCTTATCGCCTCCATGCAGATGTTCCCGTCGCCCAGGAAACCATCGGCGTTCATCACCTGCCAGTCGGGGACGAAGATCTGCTTGTGACGCTCGGTTAAGATCTTCTCCGCCTCGGCAGTAAGGGGCGGAACCGGCATGGACAGCGCATCCTTCACCCCGAACACGCCGCTCGACGAACCCGGAGCGTCCGTCCCCGGGGTCGGCACAAGTGCATCCGAGGCAGGGGGATCGGAGATATTGACCTCCCCCTGCTCGGGGACCACGACCTTCGTCGGAGAGACGAGGACCTCGATCTCCCCCTCCTTGAGGACCGCGACCTTCGGCTGCTCGGCGATCTTCGTGACCGAAGGCTTCTTCGCTGGCCGGCTCTCCTGAGTCTCCGCCGCCGACCTCTTCTTCTTCTCCTGCTCGGCCCGGCCCTTCGCCACCAGAGCCTTGTAATCAAGTTTCATTGTCTCTGCAAAAGCCGGATGAAAAAACTTAGAAAATTTTTCATGAACCTTAAACTAGGATTATAAATACCAGAAGCATACGAGGGTCGATCGGACTGAGACCCCCACGGAACAGATGCTCCTCCGTAATATCCTTCCAGCTTAGCGCTGGCAGGGCGAGAAGCTTCCTCTGGACCTCAGCCTCCTCTGCGTTCAGCGGGACGTCCTTCTTTGTACGCTTGGGCAGGCCGTCCGTCGCCCAAACTGTCGGTATCACCCACGGCGTCAGATTTCGGACGAGGAAGTATTTATCCTTCCAATGTTTGATCGAGTCTGGGTTCTCGATCAACTTAACTCCCGTCCGAGGAGAAAGGAAAAACCTCTGTTCATGACGCCTCGGCTGGCAAGGTTTGAAAAGACTCCGGAAGAGGAACATAGTCGGCTTGGCATCGACCTCTTGACATCGGAGGAGAAACGCCACGACATGCCTCCAAGTGTTCGGCATCAATTGGGCAGGACTCAGACCGTACCAGACCAAGACCTCGACCACGAACGGGTGTAGGGGAAACCGGAGCCCGGCGATGAGGGAATCGACCGGGAAGACGCATATGTCCGGCGAGGACTTTGTGTTGGCTCGGAACCCCGGCCCAGGAAGAAGCAGCGCATACTCGAGCGGGATCCGGAAACCCTCTCGGATCGTGCGGAGATCGGCCTCGGTAAGAGTCGAGATCCTGTGGTCGACCTCGGACAGCTCCCTAGGCTCATTCTCCTCCACCAGTTTCGCCGTGCCTTGAGTGACCCTCTCCAAGTCATCCTCGGTGTAATCCCGGACACCTCCCACGGTCGATACGGTGATGAGTTGCCGACCGAACGCCCCTGCTCTCTTCGGCGTTTCCACTATTGTGATCACGGCTTTACCCTTTCGGGACTCCGCCGCGACTTCCTCGGGCACTTCGGCCACTTCGCCCTCTTTATCCGGACGAACAACTTCTTGCTCGCTCGGCTCCATTACTCCCTTCCCTTTATCCCCTCGGCCAACGGCTTGCTCCGAGGCGGGGGTCTCAGCCGAAATCTTAACCATGTTTTCCTAAAAAGAGAAGGGAAAGAAACTGACCTCGAAGTGACAGGTACGGTCGGAAAGTTCACCGGAGCTAAGAACGCTACCGCGACAGCTAGCAAGGCCACCCAGGGAGGTAAAAACTGCGAAGCCAAGTAAAAACGGAAGAAAGAGAGTAAAAGTGAAGAGTGAAGACTTGGTCTTGAGGGGGTGAAGATTTATAGTAAAATTGGAACGTCCCTTGGACTTCCAATGAAACTTCGCGACTTTTGGGCTGCTCTCGAAACGTCACGAAGGCCCATCACCACTACCCCTCTCACCAAGTCAACTGCTCGGCCCCGAAGGATCCAAATCCGACCTACGAGCGATCCGAACCCGCCGACAGCAGGGTCCGGTCGGAATCCGAGCAAGTGCCTTCCCGAGCTGGTAAATGGGAAAAACTCACTTTCCCCTCAACTTTCGTGCCCGATCTCGATCAGACGGCTCAGATCTCACCGAGAGCACTAGACGACAAGATAGTGTTTTCTTGGGAGCTGCGCCTGTCTCGAGATGCGCGCCATCATCCAGCGGCTCAAGATGCGCCACGTCACTCAGACGATTGGACCCTCGGATGCCTCACCTATGCCTAGAGGAACCTGGAAAAATTTTGATTCAGTTTTGAGGCGCTGCCTTCGGCGAACACCCCCCAGGTCCCGTGCATCGGTCGGTATCCCGCCGACCACGAAACCCGGTCGGGAACAGATAGGCACTCCCCCCATCTCTAACTTCCCCGGGCTGACATCCATCAGAAGCCATCAGCCCGGAAGGAAGACAGAGATGAGAGGGGACCCATCGACACTCAGAAACCAGGAGAAACACACCGTCCCGAGCTTGTTGTTTACAACTGGAAGGCGCGGCATGTCAGAGGACACCGACCGCAGCGCCTTCACAGTTGCAAACAACGGGCTCGGACGGTCCAGAGGCCCGAGCTGCAACCCATGATAGAGAAGCGCGCCATCCCGAGCTAGTTGGTTGCAACTGGAAGGATCAGTCTGTCAGAGGACTCTGACAGCGGTGCCTTCACAGTTGCAACAAACGGGCTCGGATGGCCCGGAGATCGGCATCGGACATGGATCGTCCTTTTCCCACCAAGACCTCCGCCTGCTTCGGCACTCGCTTCGGAGCAACCAAAGAAGGCAGAAGATCTTGGTGAGAGAACGACCACCCGTCCTTCCGAGAAGGCCCATCCCTCGGATCCGAACTATGGTCGTCACCACTCTTGCCTTACTCTCCCCCGCTCCTGACATCCACTTAGGGACCGTCCGGAACGGGAGAAGATAAAGGTAAGAGAGCGACCACCAGTCCTTCGGAGATAACTCATCCCCCGGCTTCGGACTACGGTCGTCACCACTACTACCTCGTTCCCCCTCGCTCCTGACATCCACTTGGGGGCTGTCAGGAACAAAGGGAAAACCAGGCAGAAGAGCGACCACCTCCCCGAACCTCAAGAGAGAAGCTACCCAAGGCAGATGCCCCCGAGGTCTGGAACCCAATTTGGCTGTGACGAAAATGACAAAGGGAGTGGAGTACTTATAGCCTGCCTCCTAGAACCAGCCATTATGACCCTCGGAAATCGAAGCGCCGCATTTTAATTAAGGGAATTACTGATCCTCGGAAGCTGAAACGCCACGCATTAATTATCCTCAGTGACGTCGGGAAGGCGAAATGCCACACAAGTCACGAAGCGCCATTAACACCATGGGGAACAGAGCCATCTCAGATTGCCAAAAACCACAGGCCCTCGGTCGGCTGCCGAGCAAGTGCCTTCCCGAGCTGGTAAAAGGGAAAAACTCACTTTCCCCTCAACTTTCGCGTCTGATCTCAATCAGACGGCCCAGATCTCGCCGAGAGCACTAAAAGACAAGATATTGTTTTCTTGGGAACTGTGCCCATCTCGAGATGCACGCCCACATCCAACAGCTCAGATAACGCCACGTCCCTCGGCCTGCCGAACACCAGTGCCTTCGGTCGGCATCCGAGCAAGTGCCTTCCCGAGCTGGTAAATGGAGAAAAAATGGCACCGAGCTACGTGGACCACTAGATCTCTCAAAAATTCGCGCTCCCAATGATGAAGAGCCCAGATCGCGCCACGTGCGCTAAAAGACAAGATAGTGTTTTTTTGGAAACTGCGCCCGTCTCGAGATGAGCGCCACCATCCGACGGCTCAGATTGCGCCACGTCGCTCGGAATGCCGAACCCCCTAGCCTTCGGTCGGCAGCCGAGCAAGTGCTTTTCCGAGCTCGTAAACGGAGAAAAATGCTGCCGAGCGGTAACGACCATCAGATCTTTCCGAAGTTCGCGCCTGTCCACGATCGATGGCTCAGAACGAGCCGCGTCACTAATCAGTATTTAAATCGTTTTTTATTTATTTTAATCGTTTTATTTGTTTAAAAATTGCGAGAAAATTGCTAAAAATTCGGGAAAATTAGCTAAAAATTCTGGGAGATAATTGAAAATTCGGGGACACACTTTCGAACCCTGGAGCGAACAATTATTACCCAGAATGCACCGCTAAAGCCCCCGAACGATTAGCAAACACGCCGCAGAATTAGACAAATACTTCGAAAAAAGTAGATAAAAGGCTGTCAGATACCCGACGCAGCTCAAGAACAGCACGCAGCGTCAAGAGTTACCTCACTACCCCCTTTTCTAGATTCAAAAGCCCACATTTGGACTCCGATACAACTCCACCAGCCACTGAAACTGCTGAACTACTCCTCAAAGCCTGATCACGCTCAGCCTTTAGGAGTGGGGGACTCGTGATATGGCTAAAATTGGGGTTAAATCAGAACCGTCCAGATCGAGCACGAATCTTGAAGCACGGGGGTAAAAAGGTAATTTCACATACAGATGGATCCAAAACGGGTATTGGGTCTCCGCCTCACGAAACCAACCGCCCGCGAATAGATCCACCCCGACTGGGTGCGGGTTCCGACCCGATGCGAACCCGGTCCACCGAGGGAGAATCAGGCCACTGATTTGATTAGATCAAATCAATAAGCTTGATTTACTCTCACCAGGGAATCAAGGCCTACTTTCCTAAAACAGAATAGGAGGATTTTGCTCCTAAATGTTAGCCAGGAAATCAGGATCCAAATCATTCCAAAGGCGACTATAAATACAGCCCCTTTACCACCAAGACCAGGTTAATCACTTTTTCACCACTTAAGCTCTTTCTTAATCTTTTACTGATTACTGACAAGAGCGTCGGAGGGTGCGTCGCCGGAATCAACCTGCAGGTTGCGACGGGAGGGTGTCTCGCACTTCCCTGCAGGTTGCGACGGGAGCAAGAAGGTCGAGTCAGCTGTTCAGGTTTTCCTCGGATCCACAAATTCTATCTGTTTACCTCCACACCAAAATCAGCGGTAACAGTATTAAAAATGGGGATTAAGAGATAGATGAGAAGAAAGAGCCCATTCTTCATGAAGGATGACACAAATAGCACACACAATTGAATTAGACAAAGTGTAACTCCCTGTTCCAGTTGTACGTATTTTATTACGTGAATTTTTGTACTTCAATCTTTAGATCAATTTTATTTTCTCTTTGGACTCTTTATCTAAAGCCATAATATTTTTCTGATCAATTCTATAATTTTGTGTTTTTTTTCGACCGGAGTTTAAATACAAACTTTAACCCTGATTAATACTAATCCTAATCCTAACCCACTCCCCTGCTAACCGCTCACTCACAGCAAACCCACCCTGCCTAATTTTACGCCTAACTCCACGACTTCTTCTCCTTGTTCTCATTTTTCCACACCTAGGCTTTTATTTTTCTACACCTCCACCACCCTACTACTCCTAATTCCCTCTTCCGTCACTATCTCCTCTTACATTTTTCTACACCCCCATCTCTTTCTCCCCTTATTTTATACACACACCATGCACATTTTGTCTCTTTCCTTTCTTTATATTCATATACACACATACACATACAGCACACTCCTCTCCCTCTCTCCTTGTTTAAATCTATATATATGCATACACACACACATGCATAACACATCAATCCCTCACCTCTACGTCTCATACTTCATTTTTCCTCCATTCTTCCTCTGCCTTCTTCACACCCGAGAGCTCAAGAAACACCCGAGCTCCACTTTACCCTCCACCTTCGAGCCGACGAATCCATTTCTACGGCCCCATGAACTCCAAAGAACAACCCGAACTCACCCCGAAAAACAACCCGACGCCGCGCCATCTCCTCGTTGTTGTTGTCACTCATCACCGTCACTTACCGTTGCTACCGTTGCTCGCTCGCTACCGTTTTGCCGTCATTCTTACCGCCGTTGTACCGTCGTCCGTTGCCGACATCACTTCTTCTTTTCGTGGTTAACACCACCACCGTAATCGTCACGTTATAAGGCAAGTATCTTGTACACTCTTTTTGTTCTCGTACAAGCATTTTCCGTGGACTCGTGGCAAGTAGTCTAGTTATCACAATGTTTTATTGTCAAATTCCGTTCTAGTCACTTGTTCTATGCTATATCAACTCAAGAGTGAACCGTTAACACATTTCGAATCGTGTTATCAAATATCGAATATTCAACCTTACTATCTCTAAAATTTCTTGACCTTGCACTAAGAATTCGACCATGTTCCCGATACTGGATTGAAGATTTTCTGCATGGAAATCGTAGTCCATCGAGTCCCGAATCCAGAACATCTTACGGTTTCACAATCGGATGTATAGATTGTGAGATATCGCGATTTTAGTACTGGCATATCGTGAATTTCTGAACCTGCACGGGATTA